>KN716884.1:35996-48405 GCA_000816705.1 Dictyocaulus viviparus | reverse complement strand
TAGGTTGTTTGCCGCATTGCACTTGAACCTCAAGCTGAATTGTCAGTTGGCAGAAATCGTAATTTTTATGATTGTCTTTTACAAAGACGTGTTTATGACGTAGAATAGTGTTGGTAGCTTTCTCCACAAAGTTCTACCAAGAAATCGAATTTCAATACCACTGAATTTACTCTTCCGGCGAAACAATCTTCCGACTAATTCGACTTTGCTTTTATTACTAAGTTGTGCAACAGTCACTTATCAAGCTTTACGTCATTTACATAAACACAATTTTTTAATTTTTTTATTTTTTCGCAAAAATTTGTGGAAATGTGGTTGCTTTTCTTCATGCGTCGTATTTCAGAGATCATGTGTGCGCTTTTATTCCTTGCTACGTCCATATCCATGGTAAGCTGGTTTACATAACTATGCGACATTATTTTAATTACATGAACAGAAATTTCAGGCTTGTGGCAATGTAACGGTAGAAGGCGACGTAGCCGATAGCATTATGACAGATATTCATATTCACAAGGTAATCGTACTTCCATTATAAGTTAGTGATAGACAAATGCTTGCTCGATGAACCAAATTGAGTCTGAATGCTAGAGATGAAAGAATCGCTGTAGATTGAAGATTACCTATGAAATAATAATTAGCAGAGTTATTGTGCTAAATATTTCTCGTACCGTCAATGTCAAACAAACGGAAATGTTTTTTCTACGACATCTCTGAAAAAGAAAAGAAGTGGGCGCGATTGTAAAAAATTATTAACATTCTCATCATCATAAGTGCTAATTTGAGAAAGATTAGAAAAATGTTATCAGACCAGAATATCTCATACACGCTACCTTACTGATACATCAGTAAAATGCTGAGGTCATAAATTTTGGAGGCTATTTTCACTCAGTGGAAAAAGAACTTTCACCGTGTATGCCTTCCTCAAAAAAATTCAAACAAATAGTGTTACTCTGAGAAAGGGTATCCTCATTACAAAATATGCCCACTGTACTCCAACTCAAAAAAAAAAACTTTTGAAAAATCTCTTCCAATGAACTCAGTTTGGATTTCATGGGGTAGTGGTGGAGTTTTGTCGTGAACTCTATCCTCTACATGCATTTTATTTTCACACATGAACAACCCAAATCTTCGACTTTTCAAAGGTCAGTGAACTGCTTAATGAATCAGCTGGGAACACAGAAAATGTTGACTAAGTAAACGTTATCCAAACAGATTGTATATAATATATATAGGAAGCAATCATCACATGACGATTCCAATGAAGTTGAATGTGTGACGATCTCAATGACAGAAATGCGCTAAAATTACTTAACTTGAAGCTTCACCAATTCCATGAATATACTAATCATCAATTTGTTTGTGAATTTTTGAATCGTAGAACCATATGATCTATAGTCATGCTTTTAGCCGCAAAACTTCGAACCTCAATCGGAACTCGAACCAACACTTACAAATATGCAGTCCTCAAATACGGACTCGAGTCCCGCCTGAGGTTCGAAGTTTTGCAGCCAACAGCATAATTACAGATATTCTATCATCATTGTAAAGTAGACAAATACAACTGTGATTATATGATTTTTATTAATACGTCCCTAATTTGTATGAACTAAGATAGTCTCGTATAACCATTATGTGGAAATGACGTAGCATATTACGTTGTGACAAGTGATTCTTCAAGTCACAGTTGCGCCTCATGTAATATGCAAGCTTGAATGATTGTGCACTGGTTAGTATCGGCCTCTTGGCCTTCCATGCGTGCCATTTCTCTGGGATCAGTTAGTTGGTACCAGAAAACTTGGAGTATAAGCAGCACTAAATTTGTAAGGATTGCTTACATCTAAAAGTTAAAAAATATCTTGAGAGACCTACATGATATGGACGAATGCGTAGACGGATCCTGAAGGGATTAGTCAAGGCCACCACCTTAGTTGCCGATGTTTTTCTTAATTTCAGTTATACTATCGAAGCCATATTAGTGGAATTTCGATCCTTTTTTGTAAAACAAATATACCAGAGAGTTCTTCTGGTTAGTGGTCATCGAGAACATCATGCTCTAAGCATTCTGTTTGCAATACAATACAGGGTTAAGGTACTTTTTAAAGCCCTATAGCTAAAGGCTAGATAAATGCACTGGTTTCAACCAAGCTGTTCTTAATTAAGTGCTTCTCATTCACAAATACTAAATTGGATGTTCTCTAATGTACCCAACCTGATTAATGACCTTTGACCGACTGAATGTGCTGGTTGCATTCTACGTAGACATCAGTATATATGCCAATTAGAAACTTGTTAATCTGAGGTGCTGGCCGGTTCTACAATTGGTTTTGATATTTCGTGGTCGACTACATAATACAGATTGTAAAATGGCTATGTTTCTTGCAAAACTGTAATTTTTCTCACGAAGATTATCACGCAGTTGGCAATTTTAAGTGTAGGAAGAATGACGGCAGTAAAAATAACTGAAAAGTAAGCTGGCTTATCCAATGTGTCATAATCGGAGGTTTTTAAGCTTCATTATATTTTTTGCAACATAATTGTACTATTTTATTTTTTGATCATTTGACACGTATTATTAGTAAATTTTAAATTAAACATTTTTAATTCGGTCATTTTTGCTGATTGGAGCATTTTAATATTTTTAAAAATCTGTTAATATGTTGATGTTGAGGTGCTAATGTACAGTAAATCATACTGCCCATATAGTCAAAAGTTGAAACATTTACTAAATCTTCATTCTATTGACGACCTGAAAATTGTGGAATTGGACAAACAAAAGGAGATGAAGAAAATGCAGGTAATGTTTGAAGCTTTCGCTATAATCCGCATCGATAAGATTACGTACTGCTGATAAAACCAAGCAACTGCAGTCAGTGCTGAAACGAATAACGAGCCGTTCTACCGTGCCACTATTGTTTATTGGTGGTGAATTTATCGGCGGATATGATGACAGTTATGCGCTTGAGAAACAAGGGAATCTAAGTAGACTATTGGAAGAAGTGAGCACGTTATAAAGTTGGACGATCTTTGTGCACTGAGGAACAGTGGTCAACAATAATCCCTCATCACTTAATCGCCGTTTTTTCCTATAGCTATCTTATACTGTTTAAATTCGTTGTTGTTATTTCACGATTCTCAAATTCATCTTCAAGATAACAAATAATGAAAACAAATACTCATTGTTATCAGCTGAAACTCACACAACGGATAACGTTAATACGTAATACCGTATCGTATTGCGGTTTGACTCAGCTAATGACACAAAATATTCGACTTAATTTCTTGGTAATTGAATTGAGCTACATGTTTCTGTAACATCATATCCTGCTTCATCGTTGTTTTGCTGAGTGAAACGAATTGGACTACGATTATGAGTGCTTTCCTAATGATGATAGGCCTTTTTAATGCTTTTCCTTGTAATTCATAATGTGATTCATTCTTATGTGTGTTATGCTTATTTCATTGCGGTTATTCTAATTATTGTACAATGTCCTATTCTTTCAGAACTAATTCTTCATAATATTCTATTACATTCAACAACACCTCACCCCTTCCAAGCTCGTATTTTAAGTGCAATACTGTTGCATCATCGATTCAAACATGACTTTGTATTAACGTATAATCTCATCATTATTTTTTACGTTTGTATATAGCTTTCCAGCAGAAACTTGTCTTGAACTGAACTGTGTTTTAGTATATCAGTTAAACTTTACACGTCGAACTACAATGCAGGAGAACATCATGCTATGTTTTTTGTTGTCTGTCTTGTGATGCTCATCAGAAATGCGTCACCTTGTCATGGTCTATTTATATCGATAATTGAATAGTACGTTGATGTTCCGTACTAAAACATTCCTCATCTTACAATATCGACTAGTTAGGTGTTCAAATGCTTCTTTGTTGTCCCTCATTGTCCTCTTGTTCGAAGGTGCACAAAATTTGTATAAAACATCTATTTTCAATGTCAAATTCAAACCGTCATCTGTTTACAAAGCAAGTTGTTTCGTATTAATTTCTTATTCCATATTGTGTCTTAAAAGTTCTTTGAAGTTGTTCTCTCGTCACGTTGTCAGCTTAAGGTTTCACGGAAAACAATTAGGAGGGAACACCACATACACCGACCTCGCGCATATAAAATGATATTGAGAACTGGTCCTAAACACTGTTATTCACCGCACGTGCATTATACGGCAAAGTCGCTCTACTGCTTCGCTCTACTGCTAACGTCCTAAATTTCAATATAATTCACTTATTCTGTTAGTGTTCATTATGTATGGTCGCAATACCTTATTTATCATAATTATTGTTACTATTAGCACAGTCATTATCATATCACTGCAAGACTTCAAATTAAACAAAGCAGACAAGAAGAGTTAATGTATCAGCACATGTTTGTAAATACAAACAATGTATAGTGAAACTTCTCCTAATTCATTAATAAAGTACTTGTTGTATATCAGCTGTTTGATTCCTGTTCATCCATTTCTCATTCATATAATTTGCTTCATATTTTATAGATTAGCATATTCTAAGCTACTATAAAGTCCTACTAGAGTACGTTTTTGGTGTAATTATCACTTGAATAAAGCCATGGATTTGAGTGAAATGTATCCTGTTTTAGCAACAGGATATCTGAAAAGTATTACCAAGTTTCCTGTCATATCACCGATCAGGACACAAACTTCATATTTATCTCTTATGAGGTCAACACTTCCTTCCACGTTACCATTCTCCAGAATTGTTCAATCGCTTTGAAACTAGCTGCTTGTGCCTTTTGTTCCCTGTTCACCGTCGATGGCTCACTTTTCTTATTAGCAGGTTTTCCGAAACGTTTTGAAACATATTTCATCAAAATTTCAGAAGGATGTCGGGTAATTCATATTTTTTTAAACTTAAGCAGATCCACATGAGTGTCTGCAAGATTTTGCCATGTTTGTCACTTCTCCTCATTCGTTATTTGGTGCAATACATGGATGACCTTGACCTGGCATCATGAAAATCGTGTGGGACCTATCGCCATTCATTTCACGAATATTATTTGTCTCAGACACCAGTTGTCTTTATTGTGCCTTGTTGTTAGGCCAGTGTGTTCCCAAAATCTTACTATGGATTATTCGAGCTCGTAGAAGCATGTGAATCCAAAAGACGTTTACAGCTTCGTGATTACACTTGTTTTAAATTGTTTATGGCTTAAACTTCATCATAAACACTTACAGCCTCGTAGTCGCAGTCTTTTGCTCTACATCAGCGGCTTTGTTAAATGCATGGAAAAGCCTTCAATGAGTGCATTCAACCTACGGTATTGAAGGGACGATAACTTTATATCGTCATTATTTTTCTATCTCATCATTTTTCTTAATATAACTCATCGAGCCGCAATTAATTGAAGTCCATGTATAATGCTCCGAAATGCGAGCACTGATTTGGATACAGAACGATATTGTCTGTTTACTGATACTCTGCAGTGCTCATGGATTCAATATAACAGCAACTGGCTGTTCAATCAGCCTAATTACTATCTTATACAGGAACGTGGTGCCATATTTGTTTATTTAATTATGAAGTAACTTCCGACTATCCATGTGGCAAAATGTTTGCATATGAATCAATAATGTGTTCAAGAAGGCGAAGAGATATTTGAAAGATTTTCATGACAACGATTTGCATAAACAACAATCAGAAGATTTCTCGAAAGTCTCCATTCATTGCCCATATTACAGTGAATTGTACTGCGTCAGCTGTCTAATTAAAACATTTGTACATAAGTTTTCCTTTCAGAGATTTTCATTATTTCACTAATAACGTTTCTTTTCTACATGGTGGCTGCTACACAAATGCGAAGGACTAGCATTATGCGAGTACTAATTTTTGCCTTAATAATTGACATGGTAGCATTTTCAAGTATTTTACCACTTTTTCCCAGTATATTGATATTTTACGCAAGAACAGATCATCGAGTAAGTTCTATTTCAATACGAAAAATCTATTCCAAAATTTCTATGACAAAAGCCATCTTTTTATAGGATTATTTATATGATTTATTCGTTTCCTTTTTGAAGTCCTTTCAAGTTGCTATCGGAGTACCACATAGCGAACGATACAATAATGTCTTCTTTGGAGGTATATAGTGAATAATGATAAAATTGAAGTTACAGTAATGATCAACATTTTTACTAATTCGTTTAGGACTACTGGGTTCGCTATTCAGCGCGCTACAATTCCTATCGTCGCCCAGTCTTGGTGCACTTTCAGACAGTTATGGTCGGAAAACGATGTTGCTAGTATCGTGCATTGGAACATTGATTTCGCATATTGTACGCTAAATATGTTTTCATTTATTGAATAAATTACAAATATAACTTTTTTATCATATGTTATTTAGATCTGGTTAAAAGCTGAAACGTTTTTAATTTTTTTCATATCTCGCATTGTTGGTGGTCTCAGCAAGGCAAACGTCAATGTTGCCACCGCTATCGTTTCCGATATTTTTGAACCAGAAGATTATCCAAAAGGGATGGTAGGTGCTATAAAATCTGGGATCTATTATTCACGGTTAGAACAATGAAAATTGATCAAATTTCAACGAAAATTCAATCAGGCATGGGATTTTTATCTCTCAGATTCTCACGTTTATATTTGCTTTTATAAATTGATATACTAGCTAATATGACACTGCTTTCCATAATTATTGGATTCTTTCCGTTAAATCAACTCATCCTAAATTTTATATTTCTGAGAGTATTTCACTTATTCCCCAACAACGCCTTTTCTGCACAAATTTTAGTAATCAGTTGGAAATAAAATGATTCTGTTTTTGTCTTCTTATCTCATTCGACAGAATGCGAAGTTTTTAGACAATATTTTATAGATGAAGAAGTAAAGAATTCAGTGAAATTGCCTCCTACAGTTGAATTTAAGACTGAGGTTTTGTTTTTTTTTCTTCTTTCAGGATTGTAGAGCAATTTGGGAATGAGACACACTTTGATGTGAACCTCTTCAAGCTCTAAACAATAGAAGATTTAAACAAAATAACTGTCTTAACCTAGTAAATATTTTGTGCCAATATTCTGTTGAGAAAAGATAGGTAGCAAATCCTGTTAGTTAACAGTCGATCTTGGTACAAAAATTTTAAATAACTAGGAGAAGTGCTTTTTAAAGGAATAACTGCAAAATCATCAGCACAAATAAAGTTGTCACTTAAGGCTCTTATTGGCATCTCCTATTCTGTAGGATTTCTAATTGGACCTATGCTTGGTGCATATTTCTCCACTATTGCTCCAAAGGTTTGTCAAGAGATTCATGCAAAGCTCATTATTTGCGTCTGATTTAGCATCACATTACATTCTTCGTATTCATTTATTTCAGAGCTCTCTCCATGTTACTCCAGCCATTTTTTCCATAGTGCTTACAGCTATACATTTTTTGCTGATAATTTTCTTACTTCCGGAAACGTTGACCTTAGATGGAAAGGTTAGTAAGAGCGTTTGAAAAAAATGAGAACAGCTAATAGTGAAATATCAAAAAACATCGTCTAGCTTCTTCACTTGCTACACATAGCGTAGTTAACACAGGAGCTAAATACTAATAGAATTTACCTATTATTTACCGTTTATGCAGGAAAACCAAAGAAAAATAATGAAACATTTTTATCGACTGTTTGCTGCATGTTCGGTAACGTATCTATTATTACTTAGACTAAAAATATTAGCTTATCTGGATCACTTGGGTCAAGAAGCGCATAACATCACCTATCGATAATTCTATGAATTGCGCATGATTATCTTTCTTGCCGTTTGGGTAACTTCCTAACTTCTGATGCATATCTTTTTGAAAAAAGGCTGCAGTGTCGAAGAGATGGCTCAGATAAGTCTTTTTTTTCTCGCTCATTATCCTTTTGCTGGACTTTGATGCTATATCGTTCATCATATTGATCTCACGTCGTAGGTACTCATAGCTTGAGCATTCTGAGGTCATCGTTTTGTTTAGTGTTTGAAGGGCTTCAGAACCATAGCCGTTCCTCATAAACATCGTCTTTTTGAGGTTAAACTTAATGCCAATTTCTCCACATGAACTGTCAGAATTGGTTAGCACTTGTTTCACTTGCTTGATATTTCATGTTGTAAATACGATATCATCTGCGAAGCGAAAATGATCAAATTACCGACAGTTCATTTTTACTTCTATATCGTCCCATTCTAATTTTCGCATGATGTTCTCAAGAGTGGCTATGAATAGTTTTGGCGATATAGCAGCGCCTTGTCGTACCCCTCTTTTAACCTTGATCGCGATTTCTTCAAGAACGAGGTAATTTTGGTAGTGAAATTCTTGTATAACTTGCGATGAATCTTGATGGAGTCAGAAGCGCTTGATTGTTCAACGCTTTCATGACGCCACGCAAATGTTCTTTTAATTTTCTGCCAATGCTGTTAAGGATGGCTTGTGTGAAGAGTTTATAGACGACTGACAACAGGAGGATTGGACGATAATTACCAATGTCGTGAACGCCCCCTTTTGGTGCAACAACACGGTCATGTTAGTCTTCCTTTGAATAGGAACTTTGCATTCTGCATTCTCACAAATAACGCAAGATGAGTGGAGCCAGTGTATTAATGATAAGCGGTGGTAAAATCTCCAACTGCTTTGATTCAATCCTATCTGATTCTAATGCTGTGCGAATTTTTAGCAGCAAACTAGATTGTTGTGTTCCAAGGGGTGTTAGTAACGATGTGGTCTCTCCTCACATAAAGATAAATCAAAGTTGTTGTCGAAGAGATCCTATTGAAAGCTGCAGATGATTCTTCTCATTGTTTCTCTAGAATCAGAAAATGCTCCATCTTGACGATGGAAGCAATTAGTAAAATTTCGACGGGTGTTGCGACTGCTTTTCCCGTCCTCAGTTGCTTCAACTTACACGTTTGCTCTTCTTTCTCTGAGGTTTTCTTTTATTGCTTTTATATAGAACTTCACAAGTCCGAAATTGTGCTGGTGTTTATGTACGGCTTTGGTTGCTTAATGTTGGCATGTAAGGTAGAGAGTTGCTGAGCAGGTGCACCTTGGTTATTATCAAACTCTAGAATTTTTCGCTACACCTAGGAAGTTTCAGGCTGTCATACTCCTTATCGATTGTGGGCGTATAACGCCTGAACAGGAGGTGCTGCAGTGATGCACAAGATCATATAAGTTCAAGCAGGATACGAACGCTCGCAAACCAACAATAGTAACATTTTCTTAGAGTCGGTAAAGTGGTATGACAAAAACATGGATAGAAAAGAAAGGCTAAAGTAATGACTACTCACCTCAAGTCATTGTATAGATAGAACCTTCTCATTCACTCACCTACTCGACATCATATTGAGGAACAGTCTTATTCGCTTCAGGGGACGATGCCTATTTCATTTTATTTCTGTTTGATATTGCCAATAACAGTATCTTGACCAGTGTTATCTAAAGAATCAGGTAAAGCCAGTGTATATGGTGCTCTACGGTGATTTTCGGATTTTTTTTGTCATGAAAATTACAGCTTTTTCTCATTTAATGTGAAGAAAATTCTGGGTCGGATGTGATGGTTCCATTTTTTGTACATTTACATAACATAGATATCTGTCAGAAGAACCCATTTATTAAAATGATGTAATATATTTTCTTTGGTACCTTAAGATGCATCCATTTCCAATTTGGGAATTATGAGCTTCAAGGGATCATGGTGAACTCAGAACGTCTCTCAACATCCTCGTTTCATTCATGCTCTTAAGCTACAATGTGACGTTTTTTGAGCACTTCACATACAATCTTTGCTTAAAAGACGAGGATTGTCAAAAGTGGTATTTGATTACGTAATACGCCCTATTTGGTTCATAGTTGTTCAGAAGAATTGGTATTTGTAACAAAGATCTAGTAAACTAGTATGCTATCGCCACCAACACCTCTGCCATTGCACGTTTCGAAAAACACTTAATCTTTGGTGTCATAAACGATATTTGGGGGTTCACGATTTTTACCGATAGCTTACAGAGCTTTCATAAAGAAATACACACCCAAGCGCATGCATAATCTATATGCATACAGAGATGTGAGTCTATTCGGCATAATGAAGAAACGAGGTTCATTCACTAAATCCGCTTTCGTTTCATACCAAGGTTTTAGCGACGTAGTTATGACGAAGGACCGGCTATACATCCTTCCAAAAATGGAATCTGTGAAAAAAGTACTAGTTACTTGTAAACTCTTGAAATATGCGTCGATATTTTTCATTGATGCATGTTTAAACATCTTTGAATACGTATAAGTAAGATGTAATTTACGAGAACAAAAAAGCAGATTTTTTCAATCTGGTTTACTCACAATGAGGAGCATTGCTACGTTTTTTCTGCCTCTCTGCTTTAATTGTCATGCCTACAAAGTCATTGTAAATCAATCCTCTTTTCACCTCGTGAAACCTTATATTAATATTCATTCCGAGATTTAACTCCTCTTTCAACTTTTTTACTTTTTTTTTTGTCATTTTTAAGAATGAGTCATGTTCGTAATATGTGCAAAATGGAAAAGCCTAATGAATTTCTTTTCAGAGAAAGTCTGAAAAAATGAACCGAACAGTTAGGCAGTTTATTTCACCGATTGAACTCTTCCGATTTTCAGTGGTTGACGCACCTGCAGAAAGTGATTTTTTTTTCTTGAAGAGTCGTTGTAAACAGTAGTACATTTGTCGTTTAACGCTGTGCATTCAGAAAAAATTCAAATGCAAAAAATTGGAGTCATATACTTTCTTTACCTACTTTTGTATGCTGGATTAGAGTTCACACTACCATTTCTTACTCATTTAAGATTCAACTTTAACAGGTATTTTCCTATTTTAATTGCTGTTTCTTTTCTGATAGAGTAATATTTGCTGAGATATTTTCACTCTAGCATTCAGCAAGGAAAGATTTATTTGTTCACGGGACTTCTGATGCTTCCGATTCAAAGTTGTGTGGTTCGCAGAACACCTATGATCAGGTGAAATATGTTTGCTTATCTATCTTACAAAGTTGTAATTATTCATGTTAGAATTTTTTTTTGTCTATCGTTCTTATTTCAAGACAAAAATGTGTTGTGAAGATCGGCATTATGTGTATTATCCCAGCATTTATGGTAGTAGCTCAAGCTACTAATCAGTTCACTCTCTACTTAGGACTTTTTCTCTATGCCATCGGTAGGTATGTAGCAAATCGAAATCAAAAAAAAAGCTTATTTCTATTTTCAAGCATCGGCAACAGTGGTCAGTTGTCTCACGTCGCTCATTTCGGCCCTTCATTCATCTGCAGACAAAGGGGCATTATCCGGTGTTTTTCGAAGCATTGGAGCTTTAGCTAGGGCAATTGGACCCATTCTAGCGTCTACATGTAGGCAGAAATTTATTTTTCATTCCAACTTCATCTAGTAGATTCATAGTTTTCAGTGTTCTGGTTGAGTGGTCCGACTTGGTGTTATATGATCGGTGGAACTCTTCTGACAATTCCATTGATTCTCTTGATTAGGCTTGAAAATCCAGTTCACGATTTAAAGAAAACTTCATGAATCATTTTACTATGATTATTTTATACGCGCCGAATTCTATACATCTAATATTTTCACTCGCAATATGATGGCGGTTGTATTATATTTAGTGGTGATAATATTTGTAGTCGAGCTCTACAACATTTTTTTGAATAAAATTTTGCTTGGGAAATGAAAACGTTTGAAGAAAATGAAGACAGCATACTATTACTCACAAATGCAGCAATTAAAGGCCATCGAGGCGATTGCGTAGTAGTGTTTTTGTACGTATACGAAGTTACGTGTGATGTCCATTTACATAAAGCTTAAAATTAAAAAATCGAGGATAGAAGAAGTGCACTTGGGACGCGAAGTTATGCAGTTCAATATTGTTTTGATTTTTATTACCATAAATGCAGAGCACTGTACTATCTATCCAGTATCATGATAGTAGACAGTGGAATAAAGCATCATTATGCTCATTTGACCATGTCAGTATACCAGTTATCTTTGTAAATTTCTAAAGAAGTATACTCACATTGTATCAACGTATTCTAATTTCCTCTCATTCCTAACTACACCTAAAAATAATGATTCGCAAGTTTCCAATGTTTAGTCAAGCAACATAAATGAGATATAAGTGAGAAAGTATTCGAATGGCAGGCTCAGCTTTGTACGGAAATCTTACTGATGCATAGGAAAACCAAACCGTAAAAAAATCAGTTTTCAGTAAAGGTGTACGGATTTACAAGACCCCAGTAGTTAGACTTAGATCTTAATGCGCTATCCATGATTCCCATTGCCTTCGAAACTCAACAATGTACTGCCATTTGGTTGAAACGTCTCCATTGTTAGTCGATAAAATAGAATACATGTGTTACATATTCTTGTCTGTTGAAGA
>KN716884.1:20309-33289 GCA_000816705.1 Dictyocaulus viviparus | reverse complement strand
TATATATATATATACATATACATATATATTCCCATGTTTCCAGTGATTCGTCTAAATAACTTTTGTAAATTGAATTAATACAAGAATTAGGTTGAACATTTAAAAAATTATTGACTTGTGTAAAAACCAAAGTTAACTGCATCATATTCAAAAACTTTAATGTATCGCGAGGTATACATTGTTTAGATCTGAATTTTAGCTTTAAATATCTTTTTATACCCTGTTTGATGAGCTGGTTTCATTCCAAACAAATTTTCAAACACCTGCGAATTAAGCGAAAGAACAAGTTGACAGCGAATCGGAATGAAAATATTACTCATAGTTACCTTACTCATACTTCGTACTTTTTTCTATTCACTAGTTATTATTCCTTCTGTTGATTACATCATATCCATGGGTAAGAACGTATTTCATCGATCACAAATTTACAGCCTTTGATAAGACTCTAGGTGTCGTCCCTTTTTATCGAGTTATTGGCTCGCGTTGATTAAAAAATACATTTACAGCATTGAAATAATGTTAGTTGTTTGCTTCTTTATGACTGCCATTAGTGTAAAATATCAAATCGCTTACTATTACTAAGCATTAATGTCGCTAACATAACTTTATGAATTGCAACTGTAGTATTTCTTGCATCGTTCTATAATCAAAAAAAAACATTTATTTTTATGGCTTATTTGAATATATTTGAACGAAAGCATAGTCCACTCTTCGCATATGTAAATTGCTGGACATGTGGGCGGGATAACGACCAGGCGCGGTCGCCGTCCGCCGGCCTCTGTCCAGCAGCCGCCAATATTCCGTCCATAGAGATTTGTGAGGGCGAATATTCTTTACTATCAAATCAGTCCTGTTCAAAATAGTTGTTTCCACTTCAAGACTTTGTATTTAAAACTTTTTGTTATTTATAGTATTACGGTTTTTAATATTGAACTTACCTAAATAGTCGAATTACCATTTATAGTATAAACTCTCCATAGTACTTGTATGTAAAAGTATTAAGTATATAGTTGTAATTACATAACTTTGTTTTCCTAGGGGAAAACTTGCTTATCATTAATTCATTAAATATCATTGTGTTTGAATGAAACTTCATCTACAATCATTGTTGCTCTTCTTGTGAAAGCTAAATAGTAGCTATGGAATGTTATTTTGTGTATGTTATTCACACTTTAAGCTTCTTCTTTCAAAATATTTGTAACTTCAATCTTTGGTACTTTATGTATAGGAAATCAACATGGTAAAAAATACTGAAAAAAATTGGCGTTCGGTTGCTTTATGTTTGAAAATCCAGTAACTTTCGTCATCTGTAAAGCAAATCATTATTGAGGTAATTGAGTTCTATGCACCTCCCCTGTATAATTATTGAACATTCGAAATATTATACGGAAGTAGATTGTGATAATTAAACCTCTTTTGTAGTTGTCGCTAAGAGGAAAATATACAAATCAATGCCAAGCAAATTCATAGGAAAACCCTTCTTTATCTAGTCACCTGACTTTTCATAGGCGTCAAATTTAATGATTGGAGAGAAATAATCACTAAACAAGGCATCTCTTCCTTCTCTATTCGATTGATATGTTTAAAGTACAAAGTATTTACAAAACTAAATCACTGTGAAGAAAGAGTCGAGAAATACACTAAAATTAGCATTAGCATTGATTTTATGCGATAAAAAAGTCTGCTATGGTGGATAAAACTATTTTCCACAAATATCAATGATTATGAGCCGTTATCTCATTAGTTCGCGTTAATGTAAGAGAACAACTCGTCCGTACTTGTAAGATGAGATTCTGTCATTTGTTAACAAGCTCGCAGAACTCGTGTTAGACATTGTTTTCCTCTTTTTTCACCATCGTCAAATACAATCGTCTGGGGCCGTCCAGACTGTCAATCGATTAGAAACACTGACCCGCTCTTAACTCAACACGGCCCCTCATCAGGACTAATGCTGACGACAGCTATTTTTTTGTCCGTTCGTTAATTTGTGTATGTAGTGTTTTTCATGTGTCAGTTCATAATGTTGTGAATTGATTGCTGATCATTGTCTTTTGTATGATTACAACTGTATGTAATCTTTTATCTTCTCGAGTTGGAATTAAAAGCTCGCAGATGTTGAGGAGGAGGGTGGCGTTTGTCATATCGCATAATGGATGCGCATTACGTCAATTGATTGTGGTTGTCATCGTGCGTACCCTCCCTCTGTATATGCGCATGCAGTCATATTCATGTAGTGGTTGTTACGAATGTATTTGTATGATATAAACTGTTCAACGTGTTTTTGGTGAAAGTTTTATCAACAGGTCTTCTCTTGAGATTGATTAACGTGTCATCGAATACAATCGCTTAGTGCTCATGAGTTATTATTATTACTCATATTGCCAAGTAAAGGATATTTTATACCAATGATACAGTTTTTATTCCTTGTTTTTACTTGCAAACTTCTCATATTTTTTGATGCCTTTCAATTGCCTCAATTCTTCGTGCTTAAAGGCGCCATTGGTGGCTGTTCACTTCCACAACACGATAAATTTACATCGTTCATCTAACATTCGTGCTGTCGAAACTTCGTATCGATCATTTATAAACCATGTATTTAGTGTTTCGGAAATGATAATCTGAAAAACAGTTGAAAATGTTGGATGTTATCATTTCGATATTCAACTACATACCGCACTTTAACTTTCATTTCGAACGTATACCGAATAGCTTCGATATTAATTGGCGAAGTGATTATGCTCAGGTAAGATATCCAAATTTTCAGTCATGTCAGTGTTTTCTTTCTATAAATCTTTTCAACAAATTGAAGTTATTCTCTGTGCCGAAGGTTGATTATTGATGGGGATGGTTTCTTTTCGTTTCACTTAGCTGTCGTAACGTTTTGTTGTTTTTTTAAAATATACTGTTTAGTTGTTTTTACATTTTTGTTAAAACAATGTGAATTTTTTATCAAAGTGGTTGACATTTCTCCTAATTATGAAAAATGAAGAAAGAACTTAATTTAGTCATTGTAAGCTTTCAAAGTAAAGGAATCATGTAAGAACGAAGGCACGCGTTAGTTTTGGATGACAATGGTATTGGTATTTGTGAGCGATTACTCTGGTCGCTTACAAAAGGTTATTATTGAGATACAATGAGATTCTTAGTTAATGGAGTTGGCTACCAAAATCGAGATCGTGAATTCAGCCAATATAGAATGATGTTCCATTAATTGAAACTTGGAGTTGGGATGAAGTTTTATCGAAATTATCAAAAAAAAAAACTCTAAACGATGAAAAACAAGCATCTTTATTAATAACTTTTACGAATGATTTGTAATTCAGCTTATACTGGACTAGTTGCTTTCACACATGTGAATTTTAGTCAACGCTCTTTGACGAGCCATCTGGTTAATTTCTAGAGAATGAAAAAATTCGTTCAAAAAGCTGCTCAGGAAAGGCAACCAAGTTGCACAATAAAGAACTATAGCTTTTATACGGTTTCATTCATTTGGTGGGAAGATATATCAGCGTGTGTCGCGAGTTTGACAATCTGACAACGATAGTGTTTTTTCCAACTGAGGTTTCTCTCACACTTAACAGCAATTTAAATGCAACTAGTGAGTATCTGAATCGAAAAAATTAGTTTTCTGACAATATCTGCGAAAATTTTAATAGTTGTAATACTATAAAGAGAACAAAAGTCTGCTGTCCTAAATGGTCAATTGTTAATGAAAAAATATGTCTTTTTAACAGTTCAGGTGAATCTCAAAGTATTATAATGTTATTGTGGATGTGAAGATGAAGAATAATTCATTATGTGTTTTTTGTTATTATGCTTGTGATGTTATAAGGTAAAGATATTTGGTTTTTCCAGAGCATCGTCATTATAGCTGCTATATGCTGCATTATTACTATATTGCTACTTCTTACCATTGTAATTACATGGATTTGTCAATGCTGCTCAAGCGAAGAAACAACTGGAAAGTCTCGACGAAAAGTTCGCCGATTATCTATACTACTTTTTAGTCTGAGTGTGCTTTGTTTGTGAGTTTAGGAATGTTTTTTTGTTATGTTTTCTTCATTAGGCTATTGAAAGCTAGTTTTTTTTTTTACTTAGTGTCGTGAAACTGTATTCATATTTAATTTGACAACATCAAATATTGGAAGCAATCGGAGGTTTATTCTCCTTAAACGTTTCTAATATGATGCCGATACTTTTTTTCAAGTTTGACAAATGTGCTTAAAAAATTGGTTCTAATGTAGAATCCGCTTCACCTGAAAATGATTGTGTGTTATTATAAGAGCATGGTCTACTCACATACAAAACCTCGGTGTAGCGGTGTAGCACTGTAAAAAAAAACTACGTTTAAATTTCATTGCTTTCTTATTAAGACACTCGTTAATCATTTTCCCTTATGAACACCAATTGGGAAATTTGATCAGTTGAATAGAACTAGAGGTGCATAACATTATGCAATATTTAGAGATTTTATTAGGGTGTCATTGCATTTGTAATGATTGATGTTTCACTTTGTGTAAGTTTATACTGCTAAATTTCTATGACATGAATCACCAATAGGAATAGTCCACAAAAATGCTCCACTGTTATTCAAAACCCTGGTTTACTTAAGTGAATAACGATTTTCTAATTTTGTAACTAATTTTTTTACTCACTTATACGTTTACTTTGGAAGTATTTCTCTAAGATCATAATCTAGTTTTACCCTTTTTTGTTGCATCTCTTATGTGTCACTGGTTGGTTTTATTATGCTTAAAAACTAATAGTTTGTAAAGCAGTGGGAGCCAAGTCTATACATATACCATCAATAAAATCACATGTGAAGTTTGAGACGTTTAGCAAAACAATGCGCCGTTCTTGATACATATCCTACCATGTTATTTTATTATGAAATATGTTTCGGATTGATATTTCAGATGCTTGTCATTTGATTTTCCTTTTTACGGTAATAGTACTACGAATCTCTTGATGGTTTAGATAGTCTTTTTAAGTGAGTGAAATATTGGTAACTTCCCCAGTTTTCGCTCTACATTGTATTTTGCTGCACATAAACGACTTCCTCAAGATCTGTGAAATGCGGGTTTCTGAGATGATCTATGAATCTGTTTCAGCATTTTTCTCGGATTATGTCTGTTTGGTAATGAACACGTAAATAGAGGAATGACTAAGTCCATAAGCGGACTTGCAGATGTTAATCGTGGATTCAAACTAGCCATCGCGCAGGTGACTTAATTGTTATAAAAGTTCATCTTTGGTGAATTTAAAATCCTTTTCGAAGTGATATTACACTTTTAATGTTTTTCTTTTCTATCAATAAAATTTACAAAGCGTTTTAATTTATGGCTATAATAACTCTTTCTAGACAAACAGGTTGAATGATACATGTGAAAAAACGTTTCTTCACCTGAAAAGTCTGGAAGATATTATTCATGTCAAAGGGAAGAGCCTCGGAATCAATGGAACGGTATATTTTCAGTCATCCTTTACCATATTAAAGATCTGGCAAAGTAATGTCCTATTATTTCCTTTAGAGCAAAAATTTAGTTCTTCTGTATTCTGAAAGGCGGGATCATCTTTGCTTTATCCTCATTTTCTTATCATAAGAACCAGTCGAAACCTTCATTGGCAGAATATTAGTTTTAACTTGCAATGAAGGCGTGAATGGAATGCTGGTGTACTTGACGAATAAATACAATGATTCTAGCTATTGGAGCAGATGGACTCGGTGCTGATATCAATGGCGAGCGGTATGAATTTGGTAACCAAAGAATTGAAAACACTTCAAAAAACACTGGTCGACGTGAGTTTTCTGGAATCAGCAGAAATTTATGGAGAGCGAATTGAATTGGAGAGGTTAGTATTATGACTTCACGGTCTCAGAGATACAACTCACAGTGTATAAAATATGTTTTAAAAACAAAGCAGTTGTACGATCCTTAATAATAAATGTTCCATTATTAATAACCGTTTACGAGAATTGGACTAGCTTTCCTTCCAATGTGTATGAGTAACCGTTAGTGCTTAGTGCATGTTCTGATTTTGGCATTTTCGCATTGACATTTTCCACAGCAGCACGCTGTTGTGCTTTATTATTGAGACATTCAAATTTCTCTTGATTCGATACGATGAAGACATTTCTTTCTCCTTTTGCATTGCCACCGATTAGAATTGATGTGGGGATAAGCAGTAGTTTTGATAAAAACTATCTATTCCAAATCAATATACACTCCGCTCTTTCTAATTACTTCCACTATATCATAAAAAGGACAGCTATGATGCTAGAATTCATTCCTGCTTAATTCATTACTAGTAATGTTTTGTTTGACTATGATCTGTATGGAACCGAACATTGCTTATGCTTTACACAGAAATCGAGTTGTTTTTTTCATGTTACCGATTATATGCTAGACTTCCTGCGCTAAGTTAATTCTATATGTCTATGTTTCAGTGGTCTGCTTTATTTCATGTTTTTTTTATTATACTCAAAGGTAATTATGTACTAATTATTATGTCTAATTTTTTGAATTGGTAGTCCTTGATGTTGGTTCTGATGTTTAAGACATCACATCTATCACATTGCGGCATTTATATTCCAACTATTCCTTAATGGAGTGGTTATGATTATTATGAATTTATGAATCGATTCTGTGAAATACTTGTGTGTTTTGGTCATGATTAATTGTATTTGATTTCGCAAGCTATAAACTTATACAGTTATGTTCGAAATCATGTCATATCACAATTGTAGAAATTTAGTAAATTGACTATTAGACTACTATCATTACTTGCCCCAGCGTAATTGGTTTTGCAGCGTAATTAAATTGTTTCAAATCCTTGAATAACTGCAATAATTGTGATAGCCATCCCAGTTTTCGCTCATCACACTTGAGTAATAGAAATTGGAAATTTTGTGTCTTGTGCAGTACACCTTTACTTCGGTAGAAATTTCATTTTGTACACCCATTCAACGAATGTAGCCCACGTTCCATATCATTGTTCTACAAGATAGTTTTCCTTTAGTCAAATTTAAAAGCACTAAAGGTTTTCAAGCGTGGGATTGTCACTGTTACAAGACATGTGGAACGGCTAATTTTTTTTTTCTGACGAAACGATTTTTATCCAATGCTTACGTTTGCATCAGCCATTCTCAGTATCTTATTTATCTGAGACGTTACTGCTCCAGTCATTCATACTCGATAATTTTGATTTAATATTTCTGACATATCTAGTAGACATGTGAAGATAGTTTACATCTCTACTGTAATACTGTTCATGAAACGTGCTCAGTAGACAAACGATTGCTAAACTTATGTGAATGTTGTCACTAGACAACATAAGAGTTGGTCTATGTTATCTTGGTGTCACGATTAGATCCTTTCAGTAATAAGCGGGTGTAACTACCACATGATTAACAATTTAAACATTGGCAAATTAGTTAAGAATATTTTTAGTGCATAATGCTTTGTCGTTCCTATGGCCAAAAAAATATGAAGTGTTCTTTACCTTTGAATTACGGAAAGATAATTCCTAGGATGAGAAATACCTACGAGCAATAATGGGTACAGAGCAGTTTTAAACATATCCAAACAGACGAATAATTAAGAAACATTTTATATATAAACTATTTCCACTTTTTGCCATTTTGCGAATAGTATTATTTAAGGTCTTGAAAAGTCAGAAATTTTTCGTTTCGTGTCGGGTTTTTCAATATTTCTTTTCAGGTGGATGTTATTGGTGACATTGTTATCCATCATGATGTGTGTGTTGTTTGCCGGTGTGATCTCGTTTTGTCGTCAATCTAAAAAAGGAGCAATAGTATTTTCTGGACTTGGCATTGTTATTTTCCTGGTCGTCTGGACTCTGCTGTGCTTCGTTTTGCCACTTGCAGTAGTAAGTTTTGCATTAGTTTTGATATTGTTTACGTATTTTACCGATCTACTGAACATACTGTTTCATAAATAATTTTTGAAAAGATGGTACGTTTTTTCAGGTGTTGGTGGATTTCTGCTCGTCTGGTGGGCAGTTCATTCGCTCAAAAATCAATTATTCGTTTCTTAGTGCAATGGAATATTATCAAACGTGTGACACAAGGCTTACTCATGATAACGTACCTCCAATCCTATCTGTAACAAATATTAGTGATATCTTAAGCGCATTCCAAACGAATGGAACGAGTCTTAACTCACTTCTAGACGCAACATTTAGTCGTGATTCCGCGGTAAGCTTGGAATGCTTAAAGCATTTTAGTTGAAATGCACGTATGGTCGCAAAAAATCTTTTTTCTCTGGTTTATATTCTTTTTTAGTTAAAAACAATAATAATATACGCAATTTAAGTAGTGGAGGGATTGCTTCCACAATAATGAGTTTCAACTATGCATATATATATACGATTTCACGAAGATCAGAAAAAGCTCAATTAATCTGAGCAGTAGTGTAACGGATGTTGAAATGATGGAAAACTGACAGTATATGTGTGTTAGGAAAGGATCTCTGAAACAGTTTTTAATATTCGATTCCGCAGTTCAATTGTTTGTATATTTCCACATCAGTGGAAGCTTTCTTTAGATCTCAAAATCGTCAGCTGTAGTAGCAGATGATAGTATTCATTCGCTCAAAAGCATTGGTGCTCTGGAGTCAGCCTTGGCTTGTTATGCCTACAAGCAGAGTGTTCGAGCGATGAGTATCGGCATGTGTAACCAGGCTATGTAAGTGTATTGTCAAAATTCATTACTATAATCATGACTGACGGAATTAATCCACAACGATTTGTTCCTGGATGCACAAAAGAATTACCGCTCCACACACCTTTCGCTTTACATATAAACTCGTATTCATGTAAACAACTTCAATTTTGTTTTTCTCAAGTACAATTTTTTGCTTGATATTTATATATTTTTCCATAACATAACAATAATAGAATTTGATTTGAAAAGATTGCTAATAGTTATTCTTCGAACATACGATGTAAATATTTGGAAGGAAAAAAAAGCATAGTTTTAGGTCCTCGCAATACGGAATAAATTACAAAATCGGAACCAATCTCTTCTTTGTGGTTCTAAATTTTGTGGTTCACTCGGCCTTGTGGGGATGTAAATCACACAAATATAAGATCTCTCTAACTTATCATAGTTGTTAGTCCAGAAAATGAATCACAGTGGAACATATTTTTGTCAGTGAAGCACCTCAAGCTATACCTGAATCGCTGTATTGTTTTTAATTTTTAAATGGTAAAGCAATAATTGATGATAATGTTTATGGCTTTTCCTTATTTTTCATTATTTTTTCAAAGAAAGTGTTTGAGTATTTGTTTTAAAGCATGAGTATTTTTAGTATCGGATCATCTATACTGACGTTTTGTCTGATTTTTTTGGGCATTCTTCTTTTCACATTACTTCTCATCGTATCTCGCTCATGGAATCTTTTCAGTAGACTGTAAGTTTCACTGGACAAATGTATTACGTGATTTCGTCGTTCCCTTTATTTGTGAACGACAATGTTAATTTAATAAATATGAAGCGTTTATAATAAAAATATGCATAGGGTCAAGTTTTTGCTTGTAATCTTTTTCATATTCAGTAGAGGATGTTGTCTTCGCAATTTATCTTTTGCATATTTTTATATTTATATATTTTTGTATACCGCAGTATGCTGCTTTGTTCATAATCTGCTCCGAAAAGTGCAAAAATATCACATAACAGAAACGTTTGACATTTTGGTAAAGAAGTTCAAGCTTATTAGGGATCTGAAAAAAACATTTTCTCATGAAACAGTCTTGTTGTTCTCTAGGTTTAGCGGTGACCGTTTTACTTCACAACGCCCAGAATTTACATAAATTACACTAGTATATTTTTGAATACTTTAAAGGATATCTTATACTTTAGAAACGGTGAAGTACATACGTCAAATGGCGACAATCTTCAATAATTTATTTGACCTAGCACTTTGTTTTCGTTTGCTACCGTATTTTCTTGATCGCATTGCGTGATTTGATTGTAGCTTAAAAACAATTGTGACATAAAAAATGGGGAATTGTTAGGTATCACAACCTTGGTCATTCTTATCTTTCTGCACTTACTCAGAATCGTAAATAAAATGATAATAATTTTGAGGTAGTGTTCGATATGTTAAGTATATTTAAAATTTAAAGAATAGGATTTTTCTTGCTCATATGAGTTAAATTTTTTTCCCCGTTTTTAGACCATCTGATTATGTTGAAGTGGACGAGGATGATCCATTTTTTCCTCGGACAAATGATTCTATGATTCCAGTTGATATATATGGAACACATGTTTTCAATCCGCGAACTAGGTAAAGCACTTTTATTTGAATATTGTCCAAAGTTCTACGAAATATAGATATTCTCTAATGAAGCAGACTTTAACAATGCGCTGCCTAGGGATCGTGCTGAGCCATCAACAAATACAACGACTGTCACAGGAAATTTACCTGGTGAAGAACAAACAGTGCCGCTTTGGAACACCATTAATGCTCCATCTATCCCAAAGTTAGTTTATGTAATGTCATTTCGAACATGTTGTTAAATAAGGTTATTTCGTAAAAAGGGCAATATTCTTCTATGATGAAGTAAGCCATTCTTTTAATTTTCAGCTCTACTCGCACTCATTTCAATGAAAATTCGTATGGAAACTATATGAATAATCGATACGATGTTTGAATGTCATTATGTTTATCTTCCTGAATGTATATAATGATGTTTTCCGTTAATGAATTTGAAACATTACTGTTGTTGGTAAATAATGACTTTTTGCGAGGAACACAGTTTGTTTAGTAATATAATAATTTTATTGAATGCATATGCACACCAAAAACGTAGTTTCCTATTATTTATTGGTGAGGAGACTTGACTTCACATTCCTGTCATTGTTTTTCGATATTTTAAATTAATCTTTGTAATTAATCACAGATAAAAGGCAAATAATATAACGTTCGATTTATGCAAGGCTTGGGTTTAGTGGTCGTAAGGTTTGCTCCAAACTTGGGTGATTGCACCTCAAACTTGGGCGATAAAACCTTTATTAAAACAAAACATAAGAATAATACATCGAGATTGAAATAGCGATAAAGCGAAATTATTAAAATAGAACTATCATAATAAATACGTGGGACTATGCTTATGCAATCAGATAACATTTGTTAATAAAGTACGAAAGAAGGGTATATAAAGCTCAACAAAAGGGATTACGTCATGAATTAATATATTGGAATTATCATGGACAACTGTACGAGACTTGTAGCATTATGACATAACGACAACCTGTCTAATAGTAAAAGTGAAAGAGGTTGGAGTATTGGTCATAGGTGAAGAGTACGGAGGAGATGTTTACTATAACTGCTTATATAGAGAAGGGGCGGGGACTAGGGACATCTAAGCAATGCATTCTTATGCCGATAAGAGAAGCTAATCACGATGTCGAAATATTTATGGCTATCCAGAGAAAAGAACTTGATATGGTTATATAAAGAGTCTCGTCCTTGTGTATAAATTGAGTGATAAAGTGGAGACTATAATTCCATGCCTGATCAGTTCATGAAACTGAGTGCAAAGCAGTATTGCTACAAATGACAGCAACCAGTCAGTGCATGAGGTGGATTTTATGCAGAAAACAGAGTAAAGATTAGTCAGCAATGTTTATAGATCCCTAAAACATGGCGTCAACGATTAGGATGAAAGCATTTGCAGTACACATTAATTTCTAAAATATCTAAAGACATGAATTCGATGCAGATAGGTTAAGGTATGTGCAAGCAGTCCTTGTCACTGAATTCGTATCAAGGTTTCAGATGATGAGGCATCAACTGTTTAATTCTCCTAGTATTGGGTTGCATCATAATTCATTTCGCAGTATTGTTTTATCTCTTCTAGTAATTTTATCCAAGATGAAATAAAAGTGTGCACATTTCACTGGTTAACTGTTTCAGGAAATCCATGAGTATCAGTTACGCTCGGTTATGCTTCACGAATATAAGTGGAGGATTAATGTAAGGAAGACGGCAAAGAGGATTCAATAATGTGTTTAGATTAGACACTGCCAAATGTCAAATTAGTCAGATTGTGAGCTACTTGTTCAAGCGCTCTGACCATGCCGATATGAGTTGTGAAATTAAATTTTGCTATATGCGGTTAGTCACCGTAAAAGTTGACGCTCCGCATCACTAGCTGGAACTGCATGTGCATGCTAGCGATTGTGAATTGGACTGACAGTTTAATACTGCAGTATTAATATCACATCTGATTAAAATGAGCTAGAGTGAAGTGATATTTTATGAATTAACCTAACGCCGACACGTTGCACACAGGACCATTTGCGACAGCATTTTGATGTGGCCACATAGGCAGAATTTCCACAAATCGATCACTACTGGCGTAGAACCTTAGGTCCACTACGAATAAAACTCGCCACGTATACTCTCCACGTTGCTGCGAATGCTTGTCAGTTCAGCCAGCGCCCTAGTTCCATGCTCGCAAGATCGTGTTTTAGATTTTCTAGGATTGGCAAAACCTAATGTTTTGGGAATTGTTCGGCAGCAAGCAGAGATTCACAGGAACGACTCCGGAAGTTGACCGTAGCAGTAGGAAAAAAACGTACAACTCGGCTGACTATTTCCTTTCCTCAAACTCATTGTCCTTCTTAAAAAAGATATAATCAAATTCTCTGAGCACCAGCATCGTTCCTTCTAAAACAAATGTGTACAATTTTTTCGAAAAAAATCGGTGCATTTCATTGATTATGACGGCGATTATATTAATGACTGAATCATTTTTGTGCAGCAGCACGGTCCTGCTAGTTTTCCATCGGCCCTTCAACTTTGCACTCGGGCAGGTGACGTTTGAAGAGACGAGCATTGTTTTTATTAGAACTGGCGGTAGATCCTTCAGAAATTCTGGTTTAATCCTGTCTGGCCCAGGAGCTATTCTATTTCGTACCATCTAAAATGTATTTGTTCGGATTTCGGAAA
>KN716883.1:27623-40639 GCA_000816705.1 Dictyocaulus viviparus | reverse complement strand
AGTAATACGGTCAAATGAATATGGATTGTAAAGTGAAATTCTACGAGAGCAAATGGAATACGTAGAGGATGCAGAGACTTGAGGATTAAGATGGCAATTATTACAAATGACATGGGTTAATTGAGTAATTGCAGTCGAAGAGAAGAAAGTGGAAATGGGATGAAGAAAGTGGAAATGGGAAGAAGAAAGTAAACTTAAAGTTCCTTGATGGCCATTAGCTTGTTGAGTGTCTGCAGTGGAATTGAAAGAGTTTCCCAAGGGTATTTATGCTTTTTTTCATTTGGCTTGCGCACAAAGAAAGGCGATATGCACAGTCGATAAGCTTACAGTATAAAAGCATTGTAGATGTTTCTATACTAAAACACGAAGCCATTTGACAAAGGAGCGCGAATGATTCAGCAAAAAACCTCCGCTTTCCCAGCTAGTATATCCTTTTTTGTAGTGTTGTTTCCTACCAATCGCTGTCTTCTCCACCATTTTTTGACCAACAATTCCTCGCCTAAACTGAATGTTGCTCAACAAACAAGTTGTCGAGAGATTGCCGTATTGGCGAGGATGATGGAGACGATCCGTGAGGCAGTTGTTGAGTAACAAGTATTAATGAAATATAGTACTATTAGGTAGTGCTATTGAGCAGTGAAATATTGACAGATGATGTTCATCGGTAATAGAAGAAATAATGAGTGTAGTTATTAAGCTGCCAGAGTAATATGCTGATGATTGTGTATAGAATATTCGCTAATTGTTGAGAATCTACGCTATAACGTCATCAGTTTTGTATCATGCTTTACTACCCACATATTACTATCACAGTTGTGCGGAGTGGGGAGTGTGGCAAATACTGCTACTTTACCCTCCATTCATCATTCATATCACATATCAGTCTCACCACTATCATCATAAAAAATCTTGATTCGATTTCCGTCACACCGTAGGTTTTTCATGAACTGAGTCTTCTTCTTATTTATTCGCAGTCCTATTTTCTTCCCAACTTCGTTCAATCGTTCAACATCATCTCTCCTTCCTCTGTTCGTCAAAGATCGTCAAAAATAGGATGATGTCGTGGGCATAACGAACGTTTGATAGCATACACGTATGCCTCCTTTGTCCTATAGTGCTTTTCGTACATCGTTCCATTCTCGCGTTGAAATCTCCGACAACGAATTTAAGAAGGATTTTTCGTTTCGGATTTTTTCCAACTCGTAAATCGTGTCTAAATCGCTCTTATTTGCTGCACTAATTGGTGAGTAGCATTGCTTATGCTGATTTCTTTATGATGCCATGGTTGGGGACTGAGTATGGCTAAATAAGGAGATATGTAGAGAATACTCTCTCGAGTAATCTCTACCTTATCATTTGAATCATGTAATTATATTATTGGCTTTTCTCTCAATAGTCATACGCAAGTGTCCCAATTCACGAAGGATCATAAGTATTTCAACATTTAGACTCCGCCCACTACTGCATCCGCTATATAAGCAGCCGCAGCGAACATCTGGTCCCCTCCTTACTCATCACCTCTAGCACAATGCCCTTTCGTCTTTACTATTGGAGTGATTGTCGTTATTTCATTACATTGCAACTCTCATACAATTTCTATCATTCATAGCGTATTCTTTCGAATCTTGATATATCACTGTCATCAGATACATTTGTCTAGCATGCATTTCTTATTGAACCACAATCGCCTTTTATTGTTTGAACTATTCCTTATTTATTATTGTTGTTTGTTGTCGTGTTATTGATATTTGTTCAAATGAAGGTTTAATTACCCAAGTTTGAGGTGCAACAACCCAACTTTGGAGCAAACCTAACGGCTACCGATCTGCGAACCTCACTGATTTCATAAGAGTGGAAGAGATGGACGACGGATGGATGTACGACAAAGCCGACGCCACCGACGTTTCGGTTTACTTTTGGCTTTATGTTTACTCTTGGCTAGGTCTTCATATCAAAATGAAAAATTTGGAAACACCTCACAGCCACGTTGAGGCGGTAAACCATCTGGAAGGATATCGAGCATATATTATTATTATTGGAATAGCAATGATGTATACCAAAGCCGTATCATAATACTCTACGTTACTGCTTCAACAACGTCTAATGTCGCTGAACAAAGTAATAGGCATCAAATATTTAGGAATTTAGTGTTCATCGAAAATTTTCTTTGTGTGTTGGCCTTCTAAAAGAATTTGGAGATATGGGGTATTTAATGGAATTTTTGTGTTTAAACGATGTTTTTTGTTAACTCTTTTTATTTTTGCTTTTTCCCTTTAGGTATACCAAGCCCACTATTCTTCGGGATCGGTAAATTGGTACTAAAAAATTCTGGGTAAGATAACTAGCACTAGATGAAGAGTGGTGAAATCAAATCAGTGTGGAGAATACTCTGTCGAGTAATCTCTACTTTATTACCCAATTTACATGCAAAGCAAAGGCATATTACTTATTATATTAATTTGTTGTTTATGAGTCATCATATCGAAAGTTAGAAGTGGTGGAGGCAAGTGAAAGTGCAAATATCCTGATCCATAAAACGTAATAATTTCGATATATTCCTAGAAATGATCATAAAATGTCATAACTTTGATATAATTCTGTAAATGAACTTAGTCAACGAACGGAAAAAGGACATTATTTCCTCATACCGAAGTCTCCGCCCCCTCCCTATATGAGCAGTTACGGTAAACATCTCCTTCATACTATCACTCGTGGCTCAACCCAATCTTCTTCCACCTTTGCCATTAAACTGGTTGTTGTTATATCATTATATTACAAACTCGTACAATTGTTAGTGTTAATTCTATTGTGTTCATTCTTGATTTGTCGTTGTTGGAATCGTGATGTAATATTTTTGTGTTTTGTTTAATTAAAGGTTTAATTACACAAGTTTGAGGTCCATTACACCAGTTCGAGGCGAGCAGCACAAAAAGACCCACGTGGCAAACTACTTACGACGAGCGTTAAGATATTCACTGCTATTGACACCAATACAATTTCGGCGCATCGGCCACTACACTACAATTTGGTGAATTGGCCAAGCGTCCACTAAACACTGTGTAGACCAAGCTCCCATTCAACTACCTGCACGATATCACGTTGAACACAAATGCGTAAGCGCAACCCTCCACAAAGAATTGATATACGCAATGGTCATCTTATCCTATACGATCTGAATATTCACCTTTGACACGTGCATGATATAAAAACAGCGGATATAAGGTGAAATTAGCAATTTTTCGTCCATTTTTTTTCATTCATCGTTTATGCCATTATATGATTTTGCCCATATATCTTTTTTTTTGACACGTATGCCTCTGAATCTTGCAAAAGAGATATTTTTTGAAGAACTCTGCGAAAAATTTATGTTGTCCGTATGCATTCAAGAAAAGTAGTTCCAGTGAGTAGTTCACAAAAGCCTTAAGATGATCGATGCGTCTCGGATGCAGAGCGCGAAGAGAACTATGGAGAGTTGAAGAGATGAACTCATATTTCGTTTTCACATCGCTCTTCATGTTTATAGCTTGCCCAGAGTATACGTAAGATTTAATATCTCCTTTTATCCATATTTAATATATATTGTTTGGATATGGTCCACGCACCGAAATCGCTTGCGAAATCGTCCTTACTCAAAAGACCTCAGATTAATCCAATGTTATTTTTATGCACCATAGGATAGCCCTGTAGAATATTTTTTACAAGCAAACTTTGTGGTTAATCCAAATGTCCTTGGAGTTACTTCAAAAACAAATTAGAATCCATAAGGTTCAACCAAGATTGAAAATCATGTTTCACTCTCAGCAAACCTCTCTCTCATACCCATGCTAACATGACATCAAAGACATGAGAGTAAGAACGTTTTGATGAGCTTTCGAGCATACAGTACATTCACAAAAAAAAAAACAATAACTTTCAAAAAAAAGGCCTAATTGCTAAACGCCCTACAAGAAAAAGCGAAATATACCGCTCACTCGAGGCTTTTTCCAAGTCGATATTTATTTTATTACACGTAGTGTAACCGTTGATTCTACATTATGCTGCTAACGATTTTGCCTCTTCTTCTTCTTTGTATGTAATTGTTGTATCAAATATTGTTATCATTACTAATAAAGGTTTAATTACTCAAGTTTGAGGCATAAGCTATAATGAAAAGATAAGCGCGTGTGGCAGGCTAAGATGGCTTGTAGAGCACTACAAGACACCTCCAACCAACAAACGCGCGACTCTTCACAGGGAGAAGGCTTCTATCTGGTCCAGTCATTTTTGAGAAAACCTAACATAATATATGTGTTTTATTATGTAGTTTATTTTAAGAACGCAAAGGCGTACCGTAGCGGTAAGAGTTATTATGCGGAGAGTTCGAATCCACTTACTCTCTATCAACAATAACAGGTTATAATGATTTTGTTCTTGTATTCCTGATCATGTTGAGTGAGTGATTCATAACATTTATAGCCTTAGGGAAACTTGAATCCGCACTTAGAGATAAAGTGACTACCGACTATACGTCGCATTATTCTGTAATTATCGGTCTGTGTTGACACAATATCAGCATCTGCAGCTAAGGCAATGAACCTATTCTCTATTTTGCCGATGCACCATGTAGATGAGCCAATGGACCATATAAATGTACCCAATGGACAATGAAGATGTATGCATCGTGAAAGTTGGGAAGTGCGTGTAGGACGTGTGTGTATTGAGTATTGTAGCAGTAGTGAATGCAGTTGCCGAATGGGTTGCACCCCTCTTCAGCAATGTTCATTTAGTAGAATACTAGGAATAGACTACTTTGTACCAAGTGCGAAAGTCTTAGTATTCAGTATATGAGAGTAATATGAAGATATTGCAATGGTATGAGTTGAATATGTCATAAGCTACGTCGTATGTCGTGGGTGACCAATAGCATTTCGTAAGAGGCCAGTGTGTTAGTAATTTCGTAAGAGAATGGTGGTGGCTAATGCGAAGAACTATCATGCCCAACATGGTGTCAATCAATCGGTGCGGATGACCGATCTATCGATTGGTGTGTGTTAACGGGTGAAAAGAGAGATAGATGAGGAATGAAGATAAAATAAAGATAGATGTCAGCTAGCGTATAAGTTGGGTTGAGGATAGAAAAATGCTCTATCTAATAGAGGATATTTTTCTATAGTATCAGCTCATCAGATCGATCCTGTTAAAGGTCGAGAGCCGATATACAATATGCATTTAGACATAATAAATAAATCATTGAGCGATCGCAGATTGAGAATATCGATAGTGCAGTTGAAATCACAACACACAAGACATCTGTAGACTAGGTTCCAAGTTCGACATCGACCAAATAAGATTTTCGCAGTCGCACTATCAATTCCATCATGAAATTTGGCGTTGATGCGGCTTCACTTGTTTTAGTAATAAATTGTATTACGCGTTTTCCTACGAGTGATTATTCGCAAATTATTGTTTTCTTTAAAGCTCATCGATATCATCGGTTATGATTTAGAATATGAATTTTCGGAAAAATTTCTGCAACACTACATTATCCAGTGCAAACAGCACTAATTTTTTAATTCTATTAAATTCACAAGTTTTATGTGAATAATTCATTTCAAACGATTATAAAAATGTTGTAAGAATAATTGACGAGTCTATCGGTCAACAACTGTTTTAAGAGCATACAAGTAAAACGTCGGACTTTTTCCCGATAGTATTTAAAAAACAAGCTAAGCCGACAGTTTAAGCAATGTAGAATTGTATCGTGTACTTTTCAATAAGAAATAAAAAACCAATAGCACTGTTATGAAAGTGATTTTTATTGAGAAATTAGAATAATTTTAGTCTGAGCGATTAAATTACATTTAACAAGAAAAAGATTAACGCCTTAATTTCTCTATATCATGATGATCTCTCTGTACTTACCATCGGGTTATCTATGGATAACATTCGTTATTTCCAGAGATTATCATTTTTTTCTCCTATAGGAACAATTCCCAGAAAATAAAGAATCTTCTCTATCCAACCATCCTCATATTATCGTACCTCATGTAGCAAATATCCTCCACAATGGAGTATGGTTGCTACTTACACGTGACAGATATCTGATATTATATGTCAAATATTACATATCATATTAATTTGTGGTTCTGAGTCATTGTATCGAAAGTTGGAAATGGTGGAGGAGAGTGAGAGCCCGAAATGTCCTACTTCATAAAAGTTCATAATTGTTTTGACGTCGTGCTTATCATCTGGTACTGACATACATTGTTTAGACGTCGCTAAGCTCCGCCCCCTCCCTGTATGAGCAACTACACACTCATACAATCTCAATTATACATGACGTATTCTTCTTATCTTCATATATCATTCTCACCAGTTGTATCTGATTAACAATTGTTATCTGTTTGAATAATCACATACTTATGAATCCTATTATGTATGTTCCTCATTTATCGTTAATGTAGCCTTGATGTGATATTTTATGTTTTGTTTAAATAAAGGTTTAATTACCCAAGTTTGAGGTATAAGCCGCAATCTAAATAAAGACCCCCGTAGAAGGCAAGGTACGAAGACCACACAAACACGAAGAACCCATACAATTTCTGGTGCATTGGCCGTATCGACGAACCCATCAAAGTCAGGTGCATTAATCATATAGACGAATTCAGGCTACGCACAAACAGGTACGCCTTCAATCACTTACGAAGGTTAAGTATCCTCAACGACCTAAGTGTCAGAACGTACTTGCTAAACCCACCTGAACCAAGCTCGTTATATCGAAAGAAACGAAATGACTTCCACATTCACCTGACGTCAGAAATTATCGAAAAGAACAGCTAACTTCCTCCTGACCATTCTGAATGAGGATGGCGATGTGATCTCGAAAACACTTGAGCTGCTTAACAATGAACAAGATGTCAAAGCACAACAAACTAAAGTACAAGAAGCAATAGTCAGCGTCCAATCTAATATGAACGCTGTTCTAGCAGCCTTAGACAACTACACGGCAATAGCCGATCAGCTAAGTGCCAACATCCTTGCAAAAGAAGACCATCAAAAGAAGGTTGAAGAAGTTGTGCATGAAACCAAAACAAATTAGAACGCAGTGAAATCCAGACAACCAACACCAACATTAATCCAAAACAAGGGGCAACCCCAACAAACCTACCTCCTATACCTATTCCAAAGTTTAGCGGTAAAATAGAAGAATGGGAACAATTTTGGGAGCCTTTGACTATACAGTACATTCACGTCAAATTGATGATTACCAGAAAATGTCCTATTTGCTAGACACTGTGGAAGGTGAACAAAAGAAACAGTCATGGAATACGATGCATCACGAGAAGCGTACCCTGAAGTAATAACTCACCTAAGAGATAAGTACGGAAATAGTGAGCTCATTCTCGACAATTGGATACAGTCACGAAGATACATCAGGCCCCGCACGGCACAGTCACGAAGCAGCCGTTTGGAAGATCAGTAAAGACTATGCGAGACGCTGTATGCCATAGTCATCCAACTACAACAAAAAGGCGAGTAGGTGAATGGCAAATTCTTACAACAACGAATACTTGAAAAATTTACATTGAATACCCAAAAGTATGTAACACAGCAAAAGAAGCAGATTAAGCAAATCAATGGATTACGGAGCACTGAAGAACTCCTCAAAACTATTAGGGAGTACATCAAAGAAGAAAGGGAATATAAGTGTCAGATAGAAAGAGTACAACCATTGACAAGACGCATAGCAAATGAACGGAGAGAATCGGATAACGAAATCTCAAGAAGGAAGCTATGTTTCTACTGTGATCAATCAGACCATGCACCAAAGGAATGTAAAAGGACCAGGACTCGCAACAAAGAATGAAAATGATGAGAGAGCGAAACCTGTGTTATAACTGCGGCTCGACATCACACAGTATGAGCTCCTGCAGAAGAAGACCATGCCACAAATGCAATATGCATGGTCATCATATGTCCATATGTTTAGATCAAACCTCATCACAAGAATATAATTCTGATGCACAGCAAAACACATACCATTCAGAAAGCAGAAGACAACAAAGGAGAACAAGTAGTAACACAACCCAGGAAGAAATAAACATCATAAATTCCAAACAAGAAAAAGATCAAAAAGTGAAGGTTTTTTATCAAGATAAAGTGTTCAGACACTAATTGGGCGAGCGCGAGTACGCAACATTCAGAAACATACTCTAGAACCAATTGTAGAGAATACTCGATAGAGTATTCTCTTCTTTATCACCCAATTCACGAAGGGTCACAAGTATTTCAACATCTAAGCTCCGCCCACTCCTGCATCCCCTATATAAACACCCATAGCAGACATCTCATCCGTTCCACTTACTCTTCACCTCTAACACACGATCCTTCTATATCATTACTCGTCTAACTATCACATTCCAGATCTCTCTTTGTTCTATTATTGCCTTGTATTATTGTTATATTGTTATATTATCATTCCGTACTATCGTATTATTGTATTATTGTAACATTATTGTATTTTAATAAAGGTTTAATTACCCAAGTTTGAGGTGCAAGAACTCAACTTTGGAGGAAACCTAACGGATACCGTATTCCGAACCCGACAGGACACACACAAACTCTGGTGCATTGGCTGGATTGGTAGCGAGAGAAGTCCCGTGTGGCAGGTCGACAAATCTACAACTCAACGCTCGTAGCTCATCGACTCAACGCACGTCAGCACTCCGCTCGCAACATCACGACGTTCAACAACGCAACATTCAAGCAAGGAAAGCAAGTGATATAACAGTACGCTATCCTTTGAACGCATATTGTAATTTTCCTTGTTGATTTTATTCTCTTCTATTCTTTCGAATTTCTATATTCCTTCCCCATAAATTAAGTCTGATAAATCGAACTAGTGGGAAAAAATGGCACGCCAGATTAAATCCACTAAGCAATATTTTACTAAGAATATGAACGAAATAGAGTCTATACTTGCGAAGTATGGCAACGATGATCAAACGACCACAGAAATGGAATACAAAGAAAGGGCTTTGCCGGAAAGTCTACATCAGGATGTGGAAAATTTGCGCTCGATTTCAGCTAAGGTTGAAGACTTACTCAAAGACTACAACAGTTGTTTGGAGGGAACTCCACAAGTGACATTAGCAGAGGAAGAGGATTACGACAGATACGAATCTAGGGCGTTGGAACTATTAACAAAGGCAAGGAAGTGCGTAAGTTATATCAAAGTAGCAACCACAAGAGTGCAGAATACAGCGACAGATCTCAACCAAACACGACAAAACACGGATGAACAAACGAGCAGCGAAATAGAAACTAAGTTACCTCCCATCCCCATTCCGAAATTCGACGGCGACATATGGGAGTGGGAAGCATTCTGGAGAGCATATAATCACTGCTTCCATTCAAAAAACATGGACGACTGCACAAGGATGACATATCTAATGGGTGCCTTAGAAGGCAAAGCGAAAGAATACATCGGAAATTACGCGGTGTCAGGACATTCATATGCAATAGTCATCACTCGACTAAAAAAAAATACGGCAATAAAAAATCTCTAATCACTAAACTACTGAGTAAGCTAAAAACAGTAAAAGCAGAAAGCGACGATCCAGACGACCAAGAAGTACTGTGCGAGTCATTAACAGCCATAGTGGATCAACTGAGACAAAAAGTCGAACATGTGGACAACACATTCTTACAACAAGAAATTATCGACAAATTCACAAAGGAGATAAGGAAACATGCAATAAAAAGGACGAGACACTTGGACGAAGATGAAAAAAGCAGTACCACCGATTTATTAGTTATCATCAGAGAATACATCAGAGAAGAAATAGAAGTACGAAATGAGACAGAAAGACCCACAAAAGAAGTGACAGAGAAAGCAACATATGATTTCAATAAACAGAGGCAGCATTACTATACAAGCTCGTTAGGAAAAAGCTCATATCCATGCTTCTATTGCGAAAAGAAGGGACACCTACCTATTGACTGCAAAAATGTTAGAACGCAAGAGCACAGACTACGTATCATGAAGCAATGGAATCTATGCCACAACTATGGATCGAAGTACCACCAAATAGTAAACTGCAAAGCAGGACCATGCAGGATATGCGAACGAAAAGGACATCATACGAGTATTTGCAAAGAAATGTATGTATCCAATAAAGAGAAGACTTACACACCTCCAAAACAAAAGCAGCCTACAGTCACTAAACCTACACGTTTCAACAAAGAAGAAGAACCTTCAACAGGGACAATTCACACCTTTGCGACAACACACCTTTTCCACAACCAATACAACAGACTTGTGGCATTACCACTATGCAACTGTACGATAATGATGGAAAGCCACACACGATAAGGGCCACAAGAATGCAGTCGATGGTGAATTCCGTGCCAAGAATCATTCTAACAAGCGAAGACAAACAATACATAAAGGATCACAATATACAACTGTCGGTCAATCCGAAAAGTGAAACGGTTGTGCCGCAATTAATTCTGGAATGTTCGAATTCCCTTTCTATGATACAAATAGGAACCGCTAAGGAAACGACATTACCATCTGGAATGAAACTTATTACTTCAAGATTTGGACAACTTATGTACGGATGTAAAGACAAAGAAATAAAAACAGAAGACAATCGCCAAACGGAAGACATTTATATATACTCACACCTCACAGAACAACAATCATAGGAAGATTTCTCCAAATTGGAGTCGTGCGGTGAAAATGAATTCACAGGTACCAAAGAACAATTAAAAAACACGAGGAAAGCACTTCAAAATGAACTTGATAAGACTCCCCTAGAGGAGCAGCTACCGAGAAGTACTGCGGTCATAGCTGTCAGTACACATTAATTTGATCACAAATTATCGGAAGAGCAACACACTAACGATGCAGTGCCTTCAGTCACTAACACTATCTCCAATGCAAAACAAAAAGCAAGAAAGAAAAGTACAATGAAAAGACGCTTAGGTAAGACTTCGTGGCAGGAGGTTTTGCACAAGCGTCCAACTAGACCTATGAAGGATTTTCGCTATAAAGTTACGCATAGAGGTATTACCTGGATTCCCGTTGATCATCCATAAGTTTTAAAATACTTTACACCTTTTCAAAACTATGGAAAAGCCATCCACAGAAGTTTGTACGAAGCAGTTGCACAAATGAATAATTACTATTTACGATCAACCCACGTATTTGACGTTTAAAATCACTGCAATGCTGTCAGAACATGTCACATGAACGGAACATAACACAACAACATAAATGACGTAGTTGAATTTTATTACCAAAAGGCTAAAAATTACTAAAGAACTCGCTGGAAATTTCAGCGCAATTAAATTAATATGTGCGTCCGAACAGTAATTTTTGAACCAATATTGAAACTTTATTGTCGTCTAGAGAATAGGCTGCGAAAGTAACATATGTCTTCTACAGAATATATAAAACCTATACTTTTAAGAAGTAATGCACAATATTTACTCATCAAAAGGATTCATACTCACATTGAATGGATTTTTAGTGTCATCATAAGTGGAATCATTGTAATTTGTAACTTTCTGAAAAGAAGCTCGTTTATCTACAAAACTCTGCGAAGTCATGTCGGAAAATGGATTTGAATCATCGCAGTTAAAAGGCAAATTTTCTGTTCTCAAACACGCTGATGCAACATCGACCGAGTCCTGTAAAAGTATAATACAAAAAATTTCCAAGCTGGTACTCTGTTCTAACACAAAATAAAATAGAAGATATTCTATGAATATATACAACATAAAATGGTAACAAGTGATATTACAATCCTAATTTAGAGTGTGAATGTTCAAGGAAAACCATACCTTTTTTTGATATGTTCTCTTTGAAGAATCAAACAGGCCAGTGCGTAAGTACTTTGATATAACATCCATTCCACAGCTAGATGTGTTTAACTGGAAATTTGTATATATATGTAAATGACATATATATTGCTCATGTTAAATCCAATAATCAAAGTAGTGAAAATGTTTAGGAAAAATTCTCGAATATATACATACTTCCTTGAGAAATTTTTGGTAGCCTGTCTTGTCATCCATGCTTTCCTTCAAATTTTCCCTGAACGAAATTCTTGAGAAGGAACGTAATATATTTGATCAAATATGTAGGGCTAATCCTCTATTTGGAAAAATGTTTCAGGTGAGAAATATGAATGTTCTCAGAAGTACAGTTACAGCATTCACATTATTGATTAATACATACATTTCCTCTTGACCGTTATTTTGATTACATGAATGACAACGTAAAGCTTCCAAAATCAAGTTGTGAAGCAATATTATAAGCGTGTAATGCTTATTTTTTAATATTTCTCCATTGCAGTTACATTACATTTGAATTTGATATATCTACGCATCTAAGTCCTCATGGACAACATATTAAAGGTCTCTCTATTTTGAATTTGATGATATTAAAGGATGCATACTATAGACATTCAATGTACATTATTATATATATATATATATATATGGGAAGTGAAGTGGCACAGTTACTCAGTGCTGTAGATGCCGCAGTGACACGCAGGTCCGAATCAGCACATGTCTCACCCGTAGACCTACGAAGCCCACACACCTTTCGGGGTCGGTAAATGGATACCAAAAAAATATGGGTAAGATAAATCACAGATCAGGCACGCATTCAACTAGCCCCATGATACCACGTTGAACACGAATGTGTTGGTGCATTCCACCACAAGGGATTGGGCAACGCCGAAGATTATCTTATCTATTATTATTATTATCTTAAGATTATTTTTATTAACCTGGGGATTTTTGAATAATAATATCGGACTATTCTATTTTAAGCAGTAATTATTACATTAGCTACTAGCTATGTCACACATATGAAAAATATGAGATTGAAACATATAAATGATCTGTTCGGCTTTCCAGTAAAACATTCAAAATATAAGGTGGAAATACCGAAGACAACGTAGATGTGCGAATTAGCTTGTGGTGAGCCGTCCTCAATGTCATTGCTATAAATACGTCATGCT
>KN716883.1:14073-25428 GCA_000816705.1 Dictyocaulus viviparus | reverse complement strand
AGTCTCCGCCCCCTCCCTATATAAGCAGATACGGGAAACATCTCCTCCATACTCTCACTCATGACTCAGCCCAATCTTCTTCCACCTTTGCCATTAAACTCGTTGTTATATCATTATAATACAAATCGTGTACAATTGTTAGTGTTAATTCTATGTATTAATTCTTGATTTATCGCTGTTGTAATCGCGATGTAATATTTTTGTGTTTTGTTTGAATAAAGGTTTCATTACCCAAGTTTGAGGTGCAATAACTCAACTTTCGAGCAAACCCAACGGCTACCGAACTCCGAACCCGACTGAACTCACACAATTTATACAAGAATATTATTTCCAACATTACTCTGCTCTAAAAAGACATCATCATTAACGTTAGAAGAAGGGTTCGGCAAGGCGATATTAAATTGACGGTCGGCAACTTCATCTTATTCACCTTGCCAATGATATCACAGTCATTAGAGTAAGTACCGAGAAATTTATGTTAGCCGACTTTGACAGTGGTTGCAGAGAAATTGGCCTCAAATTAAAATTCATGAAGATGATGTTTATGAAGAACGGATGCATTGCTGATGTCTCTCAAAATTCCCACGCTATGTTTATCTAACTCGTTAGATCAATTTGAAGAGCGGCATAGCATCAGAGCATAGCAAAATGAAACGAACGGTTCAGGGAACATATGAGAGCATTGAAGACGTAATGAACAGAACAAAAAATATAAAGCTCCGATTTCACCTTTTTGAAACGAACCTTTCTCCTGTCTTAGTGTATGCCTCAAAAGCTTGAACATTTCTAAGGGAAAGTAAACGATCACTGAGCGTAATACACCACTCCACTAGAAGAATGATGCGTAGCGTTTCTTGTATCATACAACTGGAAGGAGTACAATGCTCTAACCTATTCAGCGATCAAAGATTAAAAACATCGTTGTACATGTGAAGTTTTCGTGATTAGGTAGGCCAGACACGTGTGGCGTATGAATGACAGGTGGACACGACGTGTGAGTGATAAGTCGTACTGTGCACCAGACGCACTGCACGAATATCTCTAATCCGATGACCAGACCTCTTCGCAAAATGCATAGGAAAGTATTATGATGCTCAACGAATCTCTAGAGTGTAAAGAACTTATTGGAGTACGCTAGCGCGATAGGAATAAATAGAAGTTTTACTAGTCCCCGCTCGATTCTATTGATCAAAGGGAATCTAGATAATCCATGTTCGGCTCTCTATTTTTATTGCTTAATGTGTAGATGCTGACGTAGCAAATTGGCTAAAATATAGTTGATTTATCTTAGTTATAAGTGTAAGGCGTGTACCATAGCTACCGATAAATTTCTTTTACGCCACTGTACTGCACTGATAGAACATGTAGAATATGCTTGAGCAATATCAAAACATATTGGAGCAATATCCTTTTATGGCGACATCAGAGACCGCAAGAATGCTTAAGTGCCACAAGAATGAAGTCGAAAGAGTTTGGATGATCGAGTCGTCACATGCTCATCTCTGCTTGCACCTAGCTCATCCATTTCTAAACTAAACTAGACTCTGAATGAAATTTTTGTATATTGTGGAACATTCAAGGTCAAATATATGAGGTTTTGAAACAGGACGAGAAGCTCAAGTAATCTGAAGAGAGAAATCTAGAAAAAAGGCACGCGATGTTCAACAAGAAATACTGCATCACGAGGTTACCAAATGTTGCTCTGACTACACCAGTCATATTCTTCGGATTTAGCACTCCTTAACTATCACTGATTTCTGTGCCCACAAAATTTTTGAATAGCTTCAATAATGTCAAATGTATTGCTTAATAAGGTCTAATGCAAAAAAAAATGTATTCTGCTTCATCCCGAAAACCGACAGAGTTTTCCCTTATTACCTTATATTTAAAAGAGAATACACCAAAACAACCCGTTTACGTGAAAGATAAAGAAAATATTCATCGTATATCATGTAAAGTATCATGAGATACTAATTTAACAAAAATTGTGATTACTATATGACCTTCACTAAAATTTGCCCTCATCCAAACCAATTTTCAACAAATTTGAATTTGAGTAATATTTGCTTTCTTAAAGTCTGCTCTAGGAGACATGTGCTCCCAAAGTGAATAAATCCTTACCTGATAGCAGATTGGATGCATGCTGGACAAACATCAGGATTTTCACTGTACGATTCGAAACAATGAACGTGGTAGCTATGTCGACAGAGAAAATGTACCGCTGGAAGATGTAGTGTTGTATCACACGCGCTGCACTTGGTCATTTGTAGTACTTGCACGCTAAACACGTTATTAAGTGTGGCGTGTAAACTGTGCACCAGTGAGTAATTGTACATACGTTTTTAAGCAATTAATACGCAATACACGTACAATATCGTGTTTCGTCATATTTTTTATATTGCATAAAAAACAATTATACAAAATAGGAATAGAGATAACAAATGAGACTTTAGCAGACTATAATACACAAACTCCTTCATTCCAAATCATTAGGTCAATATGTCGTGAAATAAACAGAATAATTAGCTGTGTTATTCAACTACTTAAAATTTGAACGGAGTAAAACACATGCCAAAGTCAACGATGAAATCGGCCGAGAACACACTTGAAAGAAAATTTTGGTTCAGCTACATGACAGGAATTTTTTAACAATTAGAATACCTTTGGTTTTGATCAATCTACCGAACACCAATCTATTGCTAAACAATATACTAGTTTGATATAAAGGCAACTGAAAATTATGCATAGTAGAAACTGAATTATACTGTTAAATATCAGGTGTATCGAAAAGTTCTCGCAATTTCTATCACAACCACTTTCGACATCTCTAATTGGAGCATATTCGATTCTCACTTATTGGAGGCTAAATATATACATAGTGAATTGACCAAAACAGAGTTGATCCTCGTCATTCTTAAGTGTGAAAAGGTAGTGTACCCTATATCACCCTACTGCAGCTATTCATGAAAGGCAATGACGGCCCTGCATTTTACACGAATATCAAAAGGAAAGGAATGCTACAAAGGAATGTAGGAATTTAATGGCTGCGATCCGATGGTACAACATCTGTTAGGACAAACATTTGGCTGGGAAAATTTGGAACAGGTATTTTCGACCTTTCTGATAAGCCACGTTTTAATTGACCATCTTTGAACGATGACGATGTTGTTCAGACCATCTGGGAGCAAGACAGTCTTGTGATACACCGTACATAGTAGAGAGTGTTTATTCAGTTTAGCAAACCTTGATCTGAATAAAATCGAGTTATTCTTGAGTCGAGTGATCACTGTGGATAAAAAGTGGACTACCTAAAGAAACATCGTGAAGAAAATGGCATATTGTTAACTTAGAAAACCTGGCCATTCCTCCTCAAGCCACATTTGACTCTAAATAAGAGATGTCGTGTATATGGTGAGACATTCAAAGACGAAAACATTACGAGTTTTCAGAACAAAAGAAAAGCTCAATTTTGAGAAGTAATGTCAGCCGCTGGGTAGTTTCAAGACAGAATTGCAAGAAAAAAGGCTAGCGATTCTCAATAGGAAGGAGATCGTAATGCCACAAGATAATACAAGACCACATGCTGTTTTGAAGACTCTCCAGATAATTGCAGAATTATACTAAGCCGAGAAATTCCATCGCGTTCATCATATTCCCTGGACTTGACAACCTCCAACTATCACTTGTTTTTGTAGCTACAAAATATTTTTAAACAGCAAGAAAAAAATTAAAATTAAATAGATTTCAAACCAGTACTGCTTCAATTTTTCGCACCAAACGATGAAACTTTTCTCAAAATAGGGTATACAAATTGCCCTCACGCTAGCAATATGTCGTTAATAATAAGGCCAATTACATTGCTTAAGAAAGTTAATTGAGCGTAAGAAAATTAGTATTTCGCTTCACTCCAAAAACGGACAGAACTTGCTTGTATGCCTTAAAGTATTCAATGTTAACGGAAACTGACCATTCTCATCGAGTGTAATATCCATTTTCCTCAAGTATTAAAACAAACTAAAAAGGAAAGACTTCAAAATATTGTGAAATGTGCATCTCACGGCAAATTTGTCGCTGTTTTTTTTAATAATATATTCATATTGTTTTATATCTAAACAAAAAGTCCAGGAAAGACATTAGATATAAAGCTGTTTCACGGTCGAAATGAATAGCAAATAAATAGAGACAACTGCTCAGGCTCAAAAGCTTATCAATGTGCAAACCATGGTGGTACAAAAAATCTAAGAAAAAAGGAAACAAGATCTTTATAGATCAAGAGTGTCAGCCACTCAAGGCAAAAAGATAGCTAATAGCAAATAGTTGTGAAACCTGATATTTATAATCCTAACAAAGAAATTGCCGAAGAACCTATCGCCCTGTATTTTACGATCATTCTCTTTTCGAAAAAAATTGAAAGGGTGAAAAATCTCGACAATATATTATATAAATTCCTCATGAACTGAACTACTAATATAAATTAAAAAAGACCTTCTGAAGTACTGTATTCCCTTTTTCTGAACAACGACGACGAACGACTCGATCTGATTGCGACAAACTAAGAAAAAAACGACATTACAAGAACCAAATCATTTCGTACTGTCTCTGAAGCTTTATGAATGTAGGCAAAAGAATACAAGATAATTAAGAAGCATACTCAGTAAATCAATGAGATCTCAGAAAACTTCCGAGCCTGCAATACTAACAGAAACTGCGCAATTACAACGCATGCCCACACACGCAACACTTCAAAAATCTAATCGTGCTATTAAGTTTTCTTTCATCATTTATACTCATCAGACCTCGCGTATATCAGTTACCGCTTTTTAAGCATCCTAATTCCTTGTTTAAGAAGCGCTAGCACAACTAACGGGATTAGAAAATGTTTTCCAAGAGTTCCATAATTTTATTGACTCCATTAACATCGATTTTCGCCACTTATAGTGATTTATTTTCTACCAACTATGGTAATTTATAGGGAGTTTAGATTCTTATAATTTGTATCCCAAATGATGCTTAGTCAATCACAAAACTTCAAAACCTAGGCGAGACATAAACTCAAACTTCACAGATGTTCGGTTTGGTGTGCTACCGACATTATCATTATGGTTCCCAATCAGTAATTGCCCAATAGTTGACTTATAATTCTTATATGGATGTTATCAGCACTCATTCATTAACGGTCCCATTTGATGACCCGAGATCGGCATTAGATCTAGTTAAGCTGCGGTACTCGTTCAAATAACAAGCTTCATGGCAAATACGTAATCGTTGTAATAGTTCCTACTTTAATAAATAAAGATGAGTTTCAGCAAAATTACGATGATTTGGACCTCAAGATTTCATACCAAAATTACATTAAGACGAAACTGCATCATTACTTCACACCACGAAAGCAAGTGAATTTCGTGCATAAGAGAACTGCTTTGAACTGACAATCAGCTATTTATGTTAATTCTGATTAGGCTAGGAGCACTATTGGATTCTACTACATTCTACATCATTTGTTTTTATTTGACAAAATCACTCCTCCAAAACGGTACACATCCCAACATCTCAACAAGTCCTTCCAAGAACGTTTCAAATGCAAACACACCAACGAGTTACCTTATCAAGCAATACCATCAACTAGTTGATCTCAAGCAGGTTTCTATTATGTATCCAGATATTACAAAGCTTCACAGAGCAAATATACCAAACAAATACCCTGCACACTAAAAACTGTCGTTCACGAAATCGAGAAAGAAGGTAGCTGGTGAGAGGCGATCAACACTCGAATTTGCTGAGATGCTAACGAAACCATGTCAAACGAGCACGCTAAAGACATGCCAAAGAAACTATTTCTTACTCCCTACATTCTAACAATGCGATTACAATTAGAATAGCAAAACAATATTCTCGAAAGCTTAAGCTGCAAAAAAAAATTTCACGTAATAGCATTATAAGAAACTAAGGGCAGAAAGAAAGCAGAAGAAGGCTTTAAACAATTTATTAAAGGGACACGAGCTATAAGAAGATGAAATGGACCCTATACAAAAGCGGTAGAATAGACTTTCTCGTTTATTACCTATTCATTTCGTCAATGCACTGTCTTCAGCCATGTTATCAATTATATCAACCACACTAACACTAGCATAACAGCTGAAAACATCACCTGGCATCTATTACCATAACATGAAACTGATAACAAAAAGTTTTATTTCAACATTCTTTCCGTCCCGCTTGAATATCAGACTTTGAAGTGCAATTCGATGGAGAACAAGCTTAAACTTGCTACTTTTAAGTGTGATAGCAAGTATGACAAGCACACAGCTTTGGTCACCTACATTCGTAATACACATAAATGAATTATATCTCATTTCCAATACCCAGAGACATATACATCGAAAGCGAAGAAAAGATGGACTTAGTTACTTGGATGGCCGCCTTCACATGTAGTGCGGTTCCCAGCAATGTCGTTTATTTATCGTACGACTTTCGGCCATGATCGTAATTTTCTGCATATATGGTGACTGTTGCGCTACAAAGTTTTTGCTGATGTAGCTTTAGTTCCTTGGGATTCCTAAGATAGCCCTTCTAAGGTGTTTTCATGGGCTTCACCACAGGTAGTTACCGGTCTTTATAGATCAAACTGATGTCCCCAATTAGGACTCTATTACATCGAGACGATAGTGATTCCTGATAGGTTTATTTTTGGTTAAGTTCCATGTCGAACTATCTGAAAGACTTGGTCATACTATAAAAATAAATGACAAAAAATAGACTCAAAGAATTCTAGAACAAAACCAATGTGTTAATTCGGGTTCGAAGTTCAATATGAAATGAGTCAACGATAACCACTGTAATAGCGAAGGTGAAAAGAGGTTATGTTATGGGTTATGAGTGAAAAGTATGGAGGAATATACTTAGTGCATCCGCTATATAGGCGAAGAAATCGGTATGTTGAAACAACGTAATTTTCAGTTCCTCAGCTAAGTTCATTTCCAGAAGCAAATCGAACTATTTATGACCTTTTATGACTCCGGACATTTGCACCTTAACTCGTCTCTCCACCATTTCCAACTTTTGACTCAGAAGCCAGAAATTAATATGGTATATAATATGTCTTTTCCTTTGCATAATTTGAGTGATGGAGTAGAGATTACTCGGCAGAGTATTCTCTACAACCAAAAAGAAGATACAGACCTCCTTTTGACGTCTATTTAGTACTAAAAAAATTAACCATGCATATTTCATGATGTTACGCAAAAGACTACAACGGACAAATTACGCGAGGCACAAATGAGTGAGAAAGTTGCTGGGCCCACACATTGTGTGAATATGGGTCATTCACGGACCCAAGTAAAAAAAAGCTTTAAAAAACTATAAAACAAACTTGAACTTGATCGACTCAATTTGCCTATCTATTTCTTCGATCACTAGGACATTTTCGCAAATCGCTTCCTTACTGGACTCCATCTGCAATTAAATTCATATATGATTCCATGCATGTATTCCCTGTTTTTTGACCTGTCTTTCTTGAAGATATAACCACTTGACAACATATTCTTTGATGGATCCTACTCGTAAGGTATTGCTACGAGAAAGAATGTCCAACACCAATAAGGGATGCAACGTTTCGTCAACACCAATTCTGAAAGACGATATTTTACAAATTTTTAGTTAGACTTCTAAAGTCGAAAGAAATTCTTTCCGCGCTATTCAATCAAATTTAAAATGTTTCATCATAAAATTTTCGTCCTATATGAATATATAGGGGGACGAATATTAAAACTAAATCACCTCAAACTGTGAAAAACAAGCATTGATAAGAAACTTACTCTTGCAGCATGTTTTGAATCAATTCGTCATTAATTGGACCATCCAGCTTAGAGATATACACTAGTAGATCGATCCACAAATCGTTTTTTCTATAAACATTGAAATAAGGAGGAAAAATTATATTGGTAGGTCGCTCATTAAACCAACTGAGGGACAATATAATTTATCATATTATTTTAACCAATATTCTACCTACTATGATATTTTATGGCAGTGTTCTCGTATCCCTGATAATGTTGAGTTAATCGCATCAGGCGAAACTAGAACTAAGATCTAAAAGATGTCCGGTCTAATACCGACTGCACTACAAATGTCTCCGTTGCACGATTATTCATAAAAATAACTGGAGCTTTAAATGAGCGCAAATGGAAGATTTTAGTAGTGCTATCGGTAGCACACTAGACATTTTACATCCGTAGAAGCGGCATCGAGTCCTTTCTCAGGTTCCAGGATTTGCGACCAACTTAGCACAACTAAAAGTATAATGCATATTCTAAAGATATGCATGATAAAATAAACTTTAACTTCGATCAATAACTCTTGAGATGCGCCCACACATTGATGTTCAACGTAATATCGTGATGATTCAATTCGAGCCTGATCTATATACAGTGACTCAAGTTGATCACTCCTTACCAAGTAAGTGCTAGTTTCTTCCCAAATTTTCTTGGTACCGACCCCAATAGGAGGTTAAACTTGCTTGGGGGGCTGACACGAACCTTATTCAAGCATACGCATTACTGAATTCTTTCGTGAAAAACATATTATCAGTAAATATTACTATTATCAGGTCCTTAATTACTTACTCATATTTGTTGTCCTTGAAAGCAAGAAATTTTGTTAACATAACAATCTAGTCTTCGAAAAACCGTACTATCAACAGAAAAAAGAGAAAAAATATGAAATCTGCAATTATCAACAATAACACAAACAAAGTAGCATAATTCGCAGACCCATGAAGTGACGTGAGCTATTTCAAACATTCTCATTTCATTACAAAAACCTTGATAAATTCCTTGTGACGTAGAGAAATAAGATATGACATGATCGACTTTAAGCGTTGATTACTTCCCCCATAGGATTCACTCATACAACTTTATCATTATTTAACAGACCTCGTAGTTCAACTCATGCGTGATCTCTACTTATTTGTGAAAACAGCTGATAAGTGACACCCAAATACAAATAGAGACAACTACGTAAGGAACACTGCTATACTTGCAGAAAAAAATAAATGCTGTCAAAGTATTAATTTTTTGGAGCGAGAATAACAGAGTACTCACTTTTCATTTACACAAAGCTCAACGGCATCCTGGAGTTTTCCGTCTTCCAAATAGTAATGAAGCAATTCTTTCCTTCTGAACAAAAACCATAGCAAATTTAAAACAGGTAGGAAGCTTTTAGCTTACCGTCTAAGTTTGCGCAAGATATGTTGTATAACAGGAGTGCATTGAAAAAGACGGGCCAGTTGTAGAGTACGCTCAATATTCTCATCTTCGATAAGAGGTATTAAAAATGTTTCACACTCAAAATCCGTCTAAAATTGAAACAAAGAAATTTAATTTAATTTGCCTAATGTGATACATATCAACTCACGAGTTTCTTCTTAGCATATTCCCGCAATCGTAAATCCAGAATAATGCCAAGTAGAAACGATCGAGAGTACCCAGACACCTGCATTTTTATATATAGCACTTCTGTAACCGTGAACATAAAAGATCATTTTTTAAATTCTGACGAAATAACTACAACAATAACTAAGTATTATGAGATTAATCTGAGACGTTATAAACCTCAACATACATGTATCTACTTGAATGTCTTCAAGAGCTAGATTCGGCTATTTCAGTATGTCAGGAGAAAACAACTATTCTGTTCCAAAAATTCTCCTTTCTAAAATCAGATATATGGTTTCCTCATAAAGATATCCCAGTGTTTGGAGATTTGGCTCTTAGCACACTACTTGCCGAAATGTAAAGTTCCGAATCAATGGAAAATTAGCAAAGCCGTTGTTCCACAAAAAGTTTCCTACATAAGCAAATATCACTCAATCTTACTAATATCTATTGTATACAAACTTCTTACAACATACTCAAGAAAAAAGGCAAAAAATTAGACGAAGCACAGCACCCGACTGTGTGGGTTATCGAGATTGAGCACGATCAAACATTTTCACAGAAACACGAGATTTATTGAAGTGTGACCAGAGAATAATATATCACATTGTCTTGAAGCAAAAACACCACATTATTTATGAAGAATGTTTGCCAGCTATATAAGAATTCACCGAAATTATCGCATTCCATAACACCATCATAAAAAGATGCTCGAAAAATCGATACCGTTTGGACAACATTATTTACACCTCAATTTGAAGCTATAAGAAACATAGACTGTCACCACCTGCAAATAGCGTCGTTCGATGATAATATTATATAAATTACACCAAATGTTAGCCAAGCAAATCAAATGAGTGGCCCCGATAATACTTACGGATTACTTGGTCTTTAATAAAACGTCATCTCAAACGGTTTACCGTGTCATTGTAGCTGTAAAAATGTCCGGGATTTTCCGTTTTGACACGGAGGATAAGTAAATTTTAAAAACTCTCGGAACAAAAGCGATGTCAATAGAACTAGATACAAGAAACATGTTCACGACCCGCTATGGAGACACCTTTTTGACCGGACTTTTACCATCAGCATTCGTGAAGGCGACACAATTTTGGAAAAGCTGTTCACTATCATCTGGCAATGAATAATGAAATCGTTAGATTAGGAAAAAACAGACATTGTATTGATGAAAAATTTCTACGAATCCATCGATAGCACCGTATTCTTTCCGTGAAAGACAGAAAAATCAACTATAATGTTCAACAAATTGAAAAGGATATGACTGCGACTGAATAAGAAAACCCAGTTTATGGCGTACCAATGATGGGATAATGGAAGCCAAATCAAGCTTGATCTTTTTTGAATCGAAGAAACTTATTCTTACTTATACTTTGGGTACGTAGAGCAACATGAGAGACAAATAACGCAAAAGAGCCACAAGGCTTTTTATACTCGCAGGTGGGTTGTTACTTTACCCACGTAAAGCATTTCGCAAAATATTCACAGAGCACTTTAGAGATGTATGCTTAAATATAAACGACAAACACAACACAAAGCCGGATTTCGCATGATAGACCTTCGGAAATTATCTCGTATGCAAGATCCAGAAGAATACACATCTGGAGCGTATGGGCAAAAAGAGGAAATGTAGAACGGCACCATGAGATAACAACGTCTTCCACAGCGACCACAAATCAAACACACATGTTCTAAGGAAACGTCAAAAAGTTGTATTCACAGCTGTCTAAAATTTGAGGATCACAGAATGAGTTGCGCCCGTGTCACCATATACCTCAAAGACCACATAACAGACGGCAGTGACGCGGAAAAAAAAGAATGGGAAATTGATGTGGCTAGCAGAAAGCGTAAAAAAGCACCAACCAAGTACTCAATTAATTTGACACTAAAAAAAGATGTACATGTGCAA
>KN716881.1:28429-47844 GCA_000816705.1 Dictyocaulus viviparus | reverse complement strand
ATGTACATACAGAAGGTATGAGTCGACCAGCACAGCAGAATCAAGAAGTCCATCCCATGAATCCACCCGCGTCTCAAGGCAAGTACACGGTCGCTTTTGGTCCGCGATTCACCCCCTATCCGCCACCTGGTGTCGCGCCACGTAGCCTCGCGACTAACCGGCTTGAGATGCCTCAACATGGGAGATCCGTGGGTCATCGCTAGCACTGTGGGAAACAAAGTACATTTAGCTGGTTCAAAACTAATATGTCAAAAGTATCATGTATTTTAAAATTGACTGAAATTCGACTATAGTGCTTAAAGTGTTAGCGAGTTTTTTCTCAATTTACGAAAATTTTTAGCAATTTACTTGCGAGATTAAGGTGTTTGTCAGGTAACGTCTGCAGAATTCATCAAATGATAACGCATTGAACGTGTTGTTCATGTTGATATATTCATGTAAAGTGATTAAATAGTTTGTCAAAAATGATTTTAAAAAATTTTGCTATCTGCAAACCAGTTTCACTGAACGAATAGAGTGGTTCAATTGTTACTTAGGAATCATTGTGAACGGTTATTATACATTCTACGTACATGTTGTATAATGAGGTACTTAAAGCTAGTCAGGTATGTAGAAGAATGCTAGGTGTTATATAGTTAATTGTTTATGAAAAATTCATCAGTGAGATTAAGAAAATTCACACCGAAACTAAAAACAATAAGAAGATTATGGTGGGTAGATTTTCGAGCGGTAGGTAGTATCCATCCTGTAAATGAACTTCAGTCGCCGTAAGTGAATTTTTTGTTCTTCAGAAGAGTTTCATCTGCATGTATAGAAGCAAACTTATTACTATCGGTTTAGGAGCCGTGAACTTTTTGGTCCAGCATTACCGTATGGCTTGAGAAGTGCGAAAGATGCAAAATTCATAGTAGAAAAACTTGATTCTGGGGAAAGGAAACTCATTTTTGATGCTCTCCGAAAAAAGAGTGGGCATTTTTAGCCTATAAAATTTAAAAACATTTGAAAATAGCTCGATTTGAATTGAAAACGGCATATATTAAATTTTATGCAGTCGTTGCTGTATAATGTTAGGGACCAAAAAATTTGTTAATCAAACCTCTATAATATGAGGAACACAAGCACAACAACATTGCAAGATGCCAGAAAATCATTGTCAAATTTTATTAAGGCAAATACAATTACAACAAATACGTACATGGAACAATTGGTAGATGAATATTGCTGATAGGAATTAGTTCAAATTTCATTACTGTTGCACCTAATCATTCACATCATTACCACACACTTAAAATCTTCATGAAGTCTAGAATAAGCGAAAAGCAAAAGTCAAAGCTGTCCAAAAAATGAGATCAGAATTATATTTCTATATATTCCCATGGTATGTGCTTATATGGTATACTATATATCCTCCGAACAAGCTGATAAATCTATCAATAAATTGATAAAAGAATCCGCTTCATCTCCATGGAAGCTGCATTGGTGTTGCTTAAGGTTGAGTGAACTTGCTTTAAGCAATCACCAAGCAAGACATCACTACACTGCATCCTTCAAGGAATGCTAGCTTAAAAGCAGAAACAATCTGAAGTGTAAACAGCTCCAACATATCGGAGTGGTCGCAAATAACTGTTTGAATTACTTGCATTCCAACACTTCCACGAAATCATGAAGACAGCGATTGCGTCTAGTCCGAAAGTGTTGGAGTTTTTTTTTGCCATAGCACATTGCATAGCATGCTGGGTTAGCATTTTTACGGATTGAATATCGTGGCTGTTCTAATACCTGCTTTGAAAAAGGAGCTCATAGCCTACAACTACTCTTAATGCTGATGCGTTGCGCAGTATTGGTACTTAACTTGTCTGATTCCGCTACTTTACAAACCAGCCTTCGGTTCATGTCCCATTAGTGAGACGTTGCTAGAAGTGTATGGTAGAACAACACCGACTTGCTGGTGGCATAACAATTATCTGGCATCCCAGAGACTAGTTGTCATCTTCTTCACAAAATACCATATTTTTATAATCCTAAAAATTATTGCATTAAGCCAAATCAATTTATGTTTAATATTACGCAAAAGAACATACATATATATGGTACAAAAAAAACCCCTACCTTGCCAATAGTTTTCTTTTTTTTTCTAACTTTTTCCTTTATTTTTCATTTGCTCAATTAATGTTATGCAGTACTTTGCTTTGATTGCCTAAATTTGAGGTATAAAATCTGCTATTAATCCAATATCCAATACTAGCTAATTCATATTTTCTATTGCCATTATGACAAACAATTCAACATCGCTCAGCTCTTCTCATCACAACAAACCACGTCGGATAATTTCACTCATTGCTATTCACAACAAACAATTGATCATCTAAATCATAACAGAATATTTCGTATGGAATTGATTTTTGTATCAAGTAATCCTCAGCCAGCGAAGCAAAAGGTGATGCTGGTGGCGAGTGTATCGCAGTGTTAACTGGATTGTCTAACTGCTACTGATGTTGAGATGGTTCGGTTGAGTAGATGTGGTATCGTGTTTCTTGTCGATAGGAGCTGCGTTGCTATGTGGGACATGTTTGTCGAAGAACAACATAAAATGCATTGTTGCTGTGGAGAAAACAATAGTTAGTGTCGTTGTTGTTAGATATCTTGAACTTAAACAATTAAGTTTTATATAAAAAAAACAACAGCAATACATTAACAAATAATAATGAACACATATACAACAAATTACATGATATAATCATGCAGTCAGATGAGAACAGACAATAATATCGACAAACAATATGTAGGAAATAGCTCAGCTTCTACGAATTATGAAAGTATAAAGATTGAGAAGATTTGAATAATTAATACGCAGGGTGACGTGAAGCTGGTGTGATGATCTGAATGACGATTCTTATATAATTATCACAAAAAGAAAATCTCAGGCATCTAACACAGCACTAGGGCTACGGTCCATAACTAATGATATCTTAGTGAAGTGATTGGCCGTGAATTTCCTACGTTTGGCTTAGTATTTACCGTTTGTAGAGCAACACCTATAAGTGATGGTTATTATTCATTATTTATCTTATCGATTACTTTCACTTCGTTATAGATACGATTGTATGAGATACGTGATAGTTGGATGATTTCATGAGTTTCATTAAAGCGAAGAAAGCTACTATCCGCGAAGAACAATTTCCTAGACCAAATGTTGATGGCGTAGATTCTGTAGTACACTTTCCCGCTGTTCATCTCTCACTCTTACATGATCCTATCTCCTCTTCATATTCCGTCTCCAACACGGCGTAATAGGGATATCGGTACAATCAAATGCTGCCTGCATGAGTTGAAGAGTCATTTGGAACAAAAACCTTTATACAATTTGTTGTCGGAGATTTTGACAATTGGAAATAATGAGCGAAAAATACTATAAGATAAAAAGGTTTAAATTAAGTTAAGTTTAAAGTAGTTTAAAGTAGTAATAGTAGTTAGTTTATAGTTTTAAATTAAGTTTAAATTAAGAGATTGGGATGGAGAGGGAGAACGTACTGCGGCCCTCTTGTCCACAGCACACCTTTTCCGTAGAAACTCATTCGCTGTGAAGAAATCACTCACCGCCAATAGACAAAGGAATCGCCATGCAGAACGACCAACCCGTAGATCGGGCATATTCTGACTAACAGAAGAGGGTATCTTTTCAACACGTCGGTAGTACCATTTTTCTGCATTGAGTCTTTATTACCGCTTTCTTCGTGTGAAGATTCTTTTAAGTTGAAAAAAAGAATTTCCCATTGCATGAAAAGGTGAAAAGAAGTCTCTCACATTGGAAACGTTCCAAACGAAATGCTTTCCATACATGACTGGCACATGAAAGAAGGCCTGGCCGAATACTACGACTTTCTAGTAAAAAGTCTGGAAGAATGTGTTGAATATGCTTTAGTTCCCCAATTAAGAAGAAAAAAACGCATTTTTTTGTCAACCAATAAAGTGACCGGACCTGCACTGATGCCTGATCTAACTAGAGCTCGTTTGACACATTTCTTAATCAATGCCAAATGCAAAGGATCGTGGTAGTAAGGTTTAAAACATTAAGTAAAGTAACAGTAAAGTAATATTATTAGAAACAGTTTGAGAACAAACTATTTTGAGAGAATGTCATTAGAACGAAATCCTCGATTACTACATGCTTCTGTCTCGGTATTGCTCAGTGAAGGCAACGTGTCGACTACCTTTCGTTCTCACATAGAATTAATAACGAAAACTGCTTACTCCAATTTACTCCTTTTGTCGTTCGGCGGTTTCATCGCCAGATATTCAAATGCCCTCTAGACAAAATAACATCAGATTCATTTTTCCGAAGTTCGGATTGTGATAGCATAGAACATGGCATGGCACAGCTTTTGGAACGGATAAAATGAATGCCGACTTCCAGTTAGTAGAATACTGCTAGAATATACTTGCATTACTCGCGCACAAATGACATCTTCAGAATAGCGAGACCATCGGGAAATTTGTACACGGCCCTTCTGCACGAGAAGGGTAACCAAAGAAATGTTCAGAATTACCGTGCGATTTGCTTCTTGAGTGTTCTATGCAAGCTGTTTACGAAGATCGTCCTTTTGCGCATAATAACAGCATAGGAAAAGGCCCAACCTGACGAGAAGACTTTCCTTGTATGGATTACATCCAGACGATGGCAAGTGTTATAGAGGTTTGCTGAAAAACCACTTGCTTCTCATCCTTCACTTCATCGACTACGAAAAAGTGTTTGTGAGCATTAAAACAAAAGCTGAGTTGTTGAATCGCGTTGAGTCGTCCTATATTAAACTGCTATCCGACTTGTTCAACGACGTTTAAGCTCTTTGACTGTACTTTCAACACTCTTATTGGTTCTTCAATCAAGGAAACTAAATCTTACGTATTTTTTGGATGGCCTATGAACACGGAGAACGATGTGAAAGAGGTCTATCGATAATACCACCTACCACTTATTATAATCTTCGTCGACTTCAAAAAGGCGTTCGATAGCGTCGAAACAGAAGCCGTTCTACCAGCGATTGTTGACCAAGAATAGATCCTACATAAAAATTGTTGACCACATTTATTAGAAATGCAAACTAATCAAAAATCAGTTGAATTTACCCGTAGCACTTTGACTATAGCCACACCATTCCTATTGGGAAAGGAGTTCAACAAAATGATACGACCAGGTGGTCAATTCCAATGAAACTTTCCTTTTGCAGATGACATCGTTTCATTTCGGATGGATATAGAATAATCAGAGTTGCTGATAAACGAAGTTTAAAAAAAAGCAGACCTCTTAAAAACCTCTTAAAGGTCATTGACTAATTAACAGCCGCAAAAATGCGTGCTCACCTTTTCCACTCCAAAGTTCTCGAAGCGCTTTCCTTGGCATTCAAGACTTGGATGAATACCTTAGCCAATGTCAAGATTTCACCAAGTATTCACACGGCACTTGAAAGATGTTTTTTTCAATGTAATCGTCGAATACAAGAGCAAGCCGGACTTCACAGCACTGACTTCTGAAAATTATGTCGTATGTAACACTCACAGGAATACGTGTCAGAAGCCAAACATAGATATTCTGGATATGTAATGAAAATAGATAATGAACATCTAGATGCACAATAGATGAATGAAGAACCTGTAGGATGGCACCAGAGATGATGCGAACATCCTCCGATGATTTGCAGGTGGGCGAACGTGTTCGAAGCATACGTCGAAAGGCTGTACCTTACAGCTATCATTGATTTTAACCTTGAAATTCAGTGTCTCGCCAGTATAACCGTGTACATAAAAGACCGCGCAACTATGAACGATAGTCGTAGAGGAAAAATTTGAATAAGAGATTGATGGCGACCGCACTACACTATCATGATTTTATTAAACGAGTTTACGGTTGTAGCGCTAGCAAGTTTGAACGTCCACTATAATTTAACATTGACTTCAAATTCAACGAGTTGTTGTCAAGGTTATATATTCACATTATCATGTACGATCTATTACTCAAATAACTGTCACTCTCTTTATCATATTAGTCTATATCCGTATAAAAATACTTTTGTTTAGATATGAAAAGTAAAAAAAGTAAAAAATTCGGTTGGTGCATCGTTGTAAATATCTCTTATATGGTTAGCATCATAACTGTTCAGCAATACCACAAGTGCTTAGGATTTTAGGCAATGTTGTTTGCTGTAAACGTACAACACCAGTATAATTCATCTAGAAGTATTTGCTATGCTTGTAATTAGAATTTTTGTCACATTCACATAAATGTTTACCAGAAATGATCTACATGATCTATTTGCATGCGCAATCACTAGTTTTTTCAACCGAACGAGCAGTTGAATTACAGTGGCCGATCAGTATATGGAACCCAAAAGATTAGGAAATGCCGAGATTCATATAGACGATCTTGTAAGAATATGGTTTGTTATGATGATTTTTTCTTGTTCAATGATAAATCACAAAGCATTGCTAATTATAATATAAAAATCTAGCACAAGTGCTTGTACATGACATTCAACAACATTCAACTCATTGCCTATATATATGCCTCATTGCCTATCAACTTATCATTGTGCCTATTATCCAGACGTTTTTTTACAGGTATGTATCGTTCATTCCAACGTTTGTTTTTGGAGCTCTCGATTCTGCTCTACTGATTGTTTCTGGTCAAAGTATAAATAGGTACGAAAAAACGTAGTACTTATCCCATGGAATATTCGGTTTTAGAGAAACAAAATTTTACGCGAAAACAATAAAAAATGTCATTTATAACATATGTTTGACACCTGCATCACCTGCTGATCGTCGAGTATTTCAAATTTGCCTCCATTGAGCTAACTCGTGGTCCAGTAAGTTCTCATAGAAGAAGTTTGCTTAACATAATGTAATTCTTCTAGACACTATGCAAAGGCTTAATGAATTACATGTAGTTCGTTATATGCACTGCTTGTCACTAAGGCTCCACATTTTTTGTCGAGTGACAGCCGTTTGTGAGCATTTTTACTCATTCAATTTGTTGACCTTAATGTGTGTGTGTGCGTTGTTTTTTTTTTCAGCTCTATTTACTTTGAATGTTTTGCGATTCACTGTCGTCGAATTCAAAAATAGTCGAAAATTACGCGAAACAATATAATCTTTTGTCCTCGTTCATGTTCACTTAGGCAAAAGTGGCTATGAAATAAATCCGAATAGAATTTATAGACGACTTTGACCAGCGTATTGCGACCGTTTTCCACTTGTAGCTTTGGATAATAGACATAGATCATGGTAACAATATCAATAATCCTTTACATAATACTTGTTTTAAAAGCTTAACCTCACCACTTGTTAATTAAATATCCTAATGGCAGTCTTGGTCTTGTTGAGCAATACTTGAGGTTAGTGTATAATGTTCTATTGGGAGCGCAATACAACACACACATAGTCTAACGTTTCTGCGGAATTGCATTCTTCGGAGCCAAAAACTCCATGTCAATTATGCGATCCGTTCAATCAGACACCATGTATTCCATACAGAAGAAATTCATCGCTTAGAGTTCAAACACTCAGTCAAATTAACACCTTATCCACAAAATCCACTTTTGAACAATGATTTTTATTTATTGTTTAGTAGAGAAATGCAACTGATTACAAAGTCTAAGGTCTGGTGATTGAAGTCAGAACATCATACATGACTTCGATACACTCCTTTTTCTCGTTTATTATTCTGGTGGCTCCAGCATTTATCCAGAAGATCTCTAATATTCTTTTGCAAATGTTCTTGTTTTTTGTGCAAGTATTCCAGCACTGGTTACAATATCGATTCCGTGATGCTTTCTAACCCGGCCTGTTCCTAGTGCGGTGTTTACCTTGAGTTTCGTTTTCCCATCTAGGTAGATAGTCTTTTATTATAGCGCAATCGTATACAATGATCCTTTTTAGGCTCGCGCTTTCAATGATTGTCATTCGGATATGACCAAATATCGGGATATACTATCATTCGACCTTCCACATAGCTGTGAAACTTTGAAGTTCAGATCAAGACCGAACTCGAGCTTTGAATATCACTGCCCACCACCAACATTGTGACACCTTAGTGCCTTATCCAAATTAATCAGTATTTTATATCAGTACTCACTCATATTATTAATAGGTGAACATAATGCCAACCTTGTGTTAAATCAAGAGCTTTGAGCTTCCAAATTAATAAGAAGTGGAATAATAATCATGTAGGATAATCATTGCATTTGTGCATTCAAGTCTTTATTAACCAAAAAAGCTCGATGGGATGCTTCATGCTTCCAACGGTTTAACTTTCCTGCCTAGAACAGTACTTTTCATTATTGTATTATTGCAGTATTTTGCAATAATTTCAGTATTAATCGGCGGTTTATAATGGTCCATTTTAACGCATTTGATTAAAAAGGACTCAAAGCGATACAACAATGTGGTTGATAGAATTGGATTTATTAAAAAGCAGCTGTGTTTAGAATGAGCACAATCAAAACCTTGCTAAAATCGCCACTAGAGGAAAAAAACAAAGCTTTTATACCTCATATAGCAGTAGAACTGCCAATCCAAAAGCTCGAGTTTCTGTCGATGATTTTCGTAAATTAATATTTTAGTACGTTTGCTGCTTTCTATGGAATGTCAGTAATGGGAGCTGCTGCGCTCGGGAATGTTTTGACGAAATTGGTGCTGCATTTGATCCAAATTCGTTTTGGGCATTTGATTGAACGATTTGGTTTGACGTGAGTCTATTAATTTTTTTTACCTTAAACTTCGTTACATAAGCTGCCTATGGCGTTTCACGTTATTCTATTCGTACTCAAACAACGGTATAAAATTTTTTTCATGCATATAATTTTTAGGTTTCCAATGCTCTCCCCGGAACAAATGCATAACAAAGATGTAGAGAGGGTGACCAATTGGGCAACAGTAGTGTTTCCTTTTGCGTACAAATCTTATTCTCATTAAGAACATATCACATATGCATTTTCTTCACAATTTTAGACACTAGGTCTTTTCTTGGGAGCAGTGGTGGGACTGTTTCCGTTGTTGTTCTACGATTACCTAACAGAAGAAGAAATTCAAAAAAAAAGAAGAGCAATGTTGTACCAAAGGAGAAACGATGAAGCAGGTCAGCTTTAACTCATCAGTTTACATTGATATTCACGGCTGTCTTTCACAATAACACACGGCAGCAATGGCACGTAGTTTTCTGCCATTCATTATTCTTCCTTCATTGTGGTTTTGCTTCATGGCGTTTACCACAAACATGTAAGTCATATGTAAATTTTTGGTCAGTGGTAGAATGGTTTGGACGTTGTGATCCTTCAGTATGTTTAATCTCAAACTTGGATCCCTAAACTGTTCCACCCTTGTTTAGACTGTTCTGAAGATGATCACAGAATTCAGTGCGTGTTTTTTTTGTCTAAAACACTAGCAGCCGCACTGAATGCCACCCGATGGATAGTATTTAAGCAGATTTCAAACTTGGGTAATAAGTGAAATGCAAATGAAAGGTATGTAGTAGGCGTTCTCCGTTACTGTTTGCATAAGGAATGGACAGCGATATGAACTTGATTTTCCTCTGCCAGTTTCTTTCTCAGATATTATCCGAACCTAATGAAATTTCGACGTACAAGTGCGCATTTTGCACATTTTGATATTTGCACTTTTATCTTGAAGGTCCACGAAATCACTAATCAACTAGGCCTCATACAAATTTTTAATTTTTAACACCCTTTGATAAAATGTAAAAACAATAAGGGATTAGAAATAGGAAAAATAATTATTCTGTATTATAGACCCCACATCGCTGAAAGCCAGATGGGGCCCGTCACACTTCCTAACGTAATTGTTCCGCTTTTGTCTAAATGCCGAGTCGAATAAGTGTCGAATCTATTAGGAAAATAATGTGCAAATTTCCTTTTTCGAAAATGTGTTCGTATATTTGATGAATGTCAATCACGAGGAATAGACTGAAGATCTGAACTTTGAAATCCAGGCTAAAATGCATTATATCGTTTACAACGGTTCTATTTTAAAGAATCTTATTGACGTTTTGTGGGTAAACTACATAAAAATATTTCCATAAACAAAAATAGGCTATAATGACGATATGCTTACATACCACATAGCTGCGTTAATCATAAAAGTTTGAGCATTACTGAGAATTTGAACTATCAGATGAACAATTTCCGGTTTCATGTAGTACTGAGAACACTGCTAAGGCGAAATGACGGAGGTGGCGTCGTGCTACGTTTCACATATACATTTGCTATCGATAAATAATTAATAGGAAATCGTGGTGAGATTAACAGCAACAGATGAAGAATAAACAGATCAATTTACTGTATGGGACATTCAATCACTTTAACAATAACGTTGAACACAGATTGGTAGGCACATCCGATAGCAGGGATTGATCAACGCCTAAACCTAATCATGTGAATTTTAAATAAATGGCATTTCTCGATAGAATAATCAATAACGGCTCGACTACTAGAATAGAATGGTCCATGGATTTGATTACAACCACTAGATTGCTTTGCTTCCATAAACTAAAAGTTCTGCTTATGTCCCACCTAGTTTAATGGTTTTAAGCAAATGGATTCTAGATACACACGCCATATACGTATAACCATAACCATAACCATTCAATGCAACAGTGACAACGATCCCATCTCTTAAATCATTTCACGTCCCACAATATGTTACTATATCAATGCAAACAGGGGCGCAGTGGCTCAGTGGCTCAGTGGTGGAGGTGCCGCAGTGACACGCCGGCCCAATCAGTTCGCGGCCGCCCCCCAGGCCTACCAAGCCCGCCATCCCTCCGGGGTCGGGAAATTGGTACCAGAGAAATCTGGGTAAGAAAACTGGCACCGAGTTGGTGAAGAGGGGTGAACTAAAGTAATGTATTGGCCAGGCACCCATTAAACCACCTCCACGATATCACGTTGAACATGGATGCGGGGGCGCATCCCACCACAATGGATTGATCAACGCCAACAATTATCTTATTATTTTATCAATGCAAACAGAAAGCATTTCTTCCAGTGCTCAATCTTTGAGTTAATAGCATGAGTATTCTAACAGATAACAATGAGATTACTTTCTACTTTTAAAAACACGAAAATTCAATCAACCTCAGCTGTCTACTATAATATATCCTTGTTCACGGATAGTCTGATTCAAATTATTTCATTTAATAGTTCATATTCAAATAAAACATATTTTTGTACGGCAGTGGAGGCGAAAATCACGACTCAAAAAGTCCTTAGTCGTTCTTGTTGATATTGTATTTATGCTTCTTGAAACTCTTTTTTTTCTAATAATGAAATACAGAGATTGTCTATCCGAATACTCCCTATCCTTGCCATTACTGTAATCTTCTAGCACTTAGATTTATTAGCTGAAAATTGATTATGATGATTAAATTGAAATAAACGGAAATAGTAGCGGAGCGATCAGCTGAAAGAAAATAATACTACTACACAAAGCTTAATTTGCTGAACAATAAGCAATTTTCGTATTAACAAATCGAACGTGTCTCCGTCGAATCGTTCCTTCCGAACACTGGTATCGTATAGGATACAAAAATATTCAAGTATTCAAATAAATGAACACAGAAGTTCCACCATCACAAGGATATCGTTCCATCATATGGCAATGTTCATTATTTTCCACTGTTACCTCTGCACTTATGAACTTCATTACCTGGATTCCCGTTGATCATCGAATAAGTCAAGCGGGCACCTGTAGCAACCATCCTCCATAATGGAGTAGGTTGCTACTTACATGAGTCATTTAGCCTCCGGTGCCGACATAGAAAGTAGACACTATTTAGGCTCCGCCCACCCCTGCATCCCCTATGTAAGCCCCCACAGCAGACATCCCATCCATGCCCCTTACTCATCACATGTTTTCCACCTTACAATTACCGTATATTGTATTGTATTGTTCTTCTCTTCGTTATTAGTTACTATTGTAGTATTATTATGGCTTAAATAAAGGTTTAATTACCCAAGTTTGAGGTGTAACAACCCAACTTTGGAGCAAACCTAACTGCTACCGATCTCCGAACCCAATTGAACACTGAATACAATTTTGGTGCGTCGGCCGAATTGGTAGCGAGAAAAGTCCCGCGTGGCAGGTCGACAATTCTACAGCGCTCACGGCAGTTCAACGCTCACGACAGTTCAACGCTAACGACAGTTCAACGCTAACGACAGTTCAACGCTAACGACAGATCAACGCCTCGTATCGTCATGACGAGACGGACACACCTTACTTCTGCTTCCGACAATACAATTCTAGAGCAACGGCCTTATCAACGAATCCATCAAAGTCAGGTGCATTGCTCATATCGACGAAGTCAGCCTACGAGCAAACAGGAAACGAAATGACTTTTACACTCACCTCATGTCAGAAATTATTGGAAAGAGCAGCCAACCGTCTCCTGACCATTCTGAATGAGGATGGCGATATGATTTCGAAAACATCTGAGCTGGCCGCTGAACAAGAAGATGTCAAACAACAACAAACTAAAGTACAAGAAGCAATAGTCAGCGTCCAATCTAGTACGAACGCTGTTCTGGCAGCCTTAGACAACTACACGGCAACAGCGGATCAGCTGAGTGCCAGCGCCCCTGCAAAAGGAGACATTCAAAAGAAGGTTGAAGAAGTTGTGGATGATATAGTTGATTTTATCGACAGAGCATCGACTTACCACACGAATCTACTACAGCTTCAAAACAATTTGGAACGCATTGGACTCCGTACAACCAACACCAACATCAACGCAAAATAAAGGGCAACCCCAACAAACCTACCTCCTCTATCTATCCCAAAGTTTAGCGGTAAACTAGAAGGATGGAGAACATTCTGCGGAGCTGGTCACTGTGTCCATCCAACGAACATGGATGACTGCACAAGGGCTTCTTGCAGTGTGGCACCAGTCATCAAAACGCGGACTCTGGGTGATAGAACTCTCCTAGAGGAGCAGCTATCGAGAAGCACCGCGCTCATGGTTGCCAGTACACATCGATTCGGTCGCAAATCATCGGATCAACACACTAACGATGCAATGCTGTCGCTCACCAGCAGTATCTTCAACGCAAAACAGAGAGCAGGAAAGAGAAGCACAACTTAAAGACGTTTAGGCAGGACCTCGTTGCAGGAGGTGCTGCGCAAGCGTCCAATCAGACCTATGAAGGATATTCGCTACAAGGTATCTAAAGGCGGAAAAGCAAAGGAATCAAACAACTATCGGAAGCGGAAATGGAAAGCAGTTCGACGATCAACCATGCCATTCGAACGTCCTAAAATCAATTTACTTATACCATTAGAATTGGATGAGTCTCTCAAGGACGTGGAGACAAGTAACAACTATCGTCCAAATAGAACACTAAACCATGAAGCCACACCCAGTCATCGGAACGATTGAGACCTCGAAGAAATTAGTTTGCTGAGAAGGAGTGTAGCAACCATCCTCCATAATGGAGTAGGTTGCTACTTACATGAGTCATTTAGCCTCTGGTTCTGACATAGAAAGTAGACACTATTTAGGCTTCGCCCACTCCTGCATCCCCTATGTAAGCCCCCACAGCAGACATCTCATCCATGCCCCTTACTCATCACATCTTTTCCACCTTACAATTACCGTATAGTGTATTCTATTGTTCTTCTCTTCGTTATTAGTCACTATTGTAGTATTGTTATGGTTTAAATAAAGGTTTAATTACCCAAGTTTGAGGTGTAACAACCCAACTTTGGACCAAACCTAACTACTACCGATCTCCGAACCCGACTGAACACTCAATACAGCACCAGTAGAACTTCCATTATTTCCTATCGTGCGCTAGGGTAGCCCAATGAGCTCATTTCGCTCCAGGGATTCATTGCGCATCATAATCCTTTCTAGAGCCATAACGAAAAGGTCAGACCATTGAACTGGTGGTTTCCTGCAGTGCGTTTGATGTCCAGTGGAATCCAATCACTTGCAGCTCGTGTCCACCGGTCATCATCCATGCGCATCACGTGTCCGGCCCACCTAATCTTCGAAAGCTTGGCGCGCACGGCTGCATCTCTGATTTCCGATCGTTGACATAGATTAGAACTTCGTATTCCCTATTTCACTTGTGTAATGCGGGAAACGCCAAGCATTACCTTTTCGATTGAACGCTGTATTGCGCTTAATGAACGTTTATCCTACTTTCATAATGTCCGAGTTTCTGAAGCATACGTTGAGACAGGAAGAACCGTGTTATCAAAAAAGTGGGCTCGGAGCTTTGCCTTCATTGTTCTCTTCACTACGTCCTCGATGCTCTTATATGCTCCCAAACCGCTCGTTTCCTTCTGCTAAGCTCTGGTGCTAAGTCGTACATCATATTGATCTCACGACCCAGGTACACATAACTTGAGCATTCGGAGATATTCTTTCGGTTGAGCGTAAATGGGGCATCAGTAACGTATCCGTTCTTCATAAACATCGTTTTCTGAAGGCTTAACTTGAGGCCAATTTCTCCACAATCACTGTCGAAGTCGGTTAACATTTGTTTTGCTTGCTCGATGTTTGGTGTAGTAAATACGATATCATCCACGGAACGAAGATGGTAAAGTTGCCGACCGTCGCTCTTCATTCCCATATCGTCCCATTCCAATTTTCACATGATATTCTCAAGAATGGCAGTGATCAACTTTGGCGAAATAGTATCGCCATGTCGAGAGCCTTTCTACGTTAATGATGATATCTTTACAGAATGGGGTAATTTTGGTAGTGGAATTTTTATAAAGCTCACGAAGAATCTTAATATATGGGGTTGGAAGCGCTTGATTTGTCAACGCTTCCATGACCGCTTTCGTCTCAACAAAATCGAAATCTTTCTTTAGATCGATGAACGTGAGACAGAGTGGTTTCTTATACTCTCGTGGTACTTCTATGACACTTGTGATTGTATGAGTATGGTCCATCGTGCTAAGTCCTATCAAAACTCTGCTTGCTCACGTCATTGTTCTTTATCTAGTCTTCTATCAATCCTATCCTGTAAAGGATGACTCGTGTAAGAAGTTTATAGACGATTGACAACAAGAGATGTGCGATTTCTTACTGACGAAATTGCATGTCGGGTTTCGGAAGGAAGAACATTCAGAATAACATAACCATTCTTCTTCTCATCACATCTAGGTAGACGAATGTGGATACAGAAGAGATTCGAGTAGTAATCGTAGACGATTTTCTCTATCATCTTTCTGGAAAAGGTTCCGTCTTGACGTCGAAGAGCAGTCATCTTGTTCTCGTGGTTTTGTGAAGCATCGGTGGGCAGAGCGAATGCTTTTGCCAGCCTCAGCTGCTTCATCCATCACTTCTGCTCTTCTCTTTTTAAGATTTTTTTTAAGATCTTAGTAAATGTAGAATTGACTCAAAAGAAATGTTATTATATGACTTTTACAAAGACATTGTAGCTCCAATGGATTGAGTAAAACATTTCAGATGAGGTAATGCGTGATCATTTACGGTCTTAACTGAGTAATATTGCGTCTGATTTCAAAACCTCAACGAAGAGCATATTTGCAGAGATGGTCGATCAGCATCACGCACGTACGTTCAGCGAAGAAGTTCGTCACGACTACAAGGGCATCGAAAACAAAACAAGAAATGAAGGTGAAAAAAAGGAGGGCTTGCGAGAAGACTGCGGATTCGATTCTGAGGATGCCTCTATATGAAGTAGCACGGATTCACCAAGAAATAGAACTCAATACTCTTTAAAATTCTTTTGAAATCTGGCCTATAGATTACACAGTGGTATCGATTTACATAATGAAGGTTTGTTATCAGGCTATACACGAAATGTTCGGATTATACAAGAGATGTTAGTGCTTGAATTTAGAAGAATAGCGCTTTTTCTTTGATCACTGAAATTCCTCTGAAAGAGGTGGGTAATGTAGTGTATAGAGAAAAGGACATTTCAGTGCCTCCCGCGTTTGATTTCCGACGTTGCTTTTCACGAAGATCATTGGAAGCAGAAAGCGTACATGTTTTAATTAGTTACAATTACCTGGACTCGTGTTCACCGGTCATCATTCACACGCATCACATGTCCGGGCCACCTTATCTTCGAACGCTTGATGTGTAAAACTGCATCCATGGTCTTCTATCATTGATATAGGTCAAAAATTTAATATTTTCTTTTTCAAATATGTGATTAGGGAGACGCTAAGAATCGCCGTTTCGATATAGAGCATTGCATTGCCCTAAGTGAGCGTTCATTCTGGTTTCGTAATGTCCGAGACTCCGAGGCATACGTTGAGGCAGGAAGAACCATCGTGTCAAGAAAATAAGCTCCAAGCTTTGCCTTCTTCTCTTTCCATACTACTCGTTTTCTACTCGTCCTGGTTCTCTGTCGTTCATCATATAAATTCCACGATCTAGATATACAGCTTGAGCGCTCTAGAGTATTTCTGCTAAGCGTCAATGGGGCCTCAACAACGTATCCGTTCTTTATAAACGTCTTCTGGAGGTTCAACTTATGACCAATTTCTCGATAAGCACTGTCGAAGTCCGCTAACATTTGCTTGCTCGATGTTAGGAGTAGATAATACGATGTCAAAGGCGAATATGGTGAAGATTTCGACCGTCGGTTATCAAACCCACACCGTCTTATAGGATTAGTTTTTTCATAGTGTCCTCAAGAGTGGCTGTGAAAAGCTTTGACGGAAAAGCATTGCCTTGCCGAACTTATGTTTTAATGTTCATGATGACATCTTTACTTATGAAGAATCTTTATATAAGGAGTCCAAAGCGCATGATTAGTCAACGCTTCTACGAACTCTTCTGTCTCTAACAAATCGAAGGCCTTTTTAAGATAAATGAAGATGACGGAGATTGGTCTTTGATACTCTCGTGATACTTCTATGAGTCTTTTGATTGTAAAAATATGGTACATTAGAGTAAACTCTTTAGAAAACCCTGCTTGCTCACGTGCTTATTTTTTTCTAATGTTCTGCATTACCAATTCCATGTACGTCTCTTTTCTGTGCGGCAAAACGATCCTTATCCACTTTCTCCCAGATCCTTTATCGCTTCTCTGCAGCGCTTCGCTAGTTCGGACGTTAGTTGGCGATTGCCTGCAGTTTTAGCTGCTACACATTGGCGCATGAGAACAACACTTCTTGATGAGAAGAGTCTCCTAGTAATTCTTGAACTCTCGGCACTTTTTGCGCTCTCGTGAAAGAGTTGGATCGCCATTCTAATTCTTCATCGATAGCATCAATGACCGTTTCTTACCAATAGTAAGCTGAGAAATTCCATGAATACTTATTTGTCCTAGTTTTGGAATTTCATTTTCATGAAATTGCATATCTTTGTACTACACAAGTGGAAAAAAATTTGGCACAAAGCACGCGATAGTCGCGATGATCTCGTACAGAACTTTGAGACAAAAGCGAAACCCGTTAGAGGCTTTTGAAACTTCGAGTTATCATTGATCATCATTTATCAATCAATCATTAATCACGTTTGGATAGAAATTTGATTGTCACTCACTTGTTGTAGTGATCGCTTGGCCAATGTACTAATTGTAGTGTAGTGGCTAATGTGCCAAAATTGTATTGGAATTAGTGACAGTGAATATCTTAATGCTCACCGTGAGTAGTTTGCCACGCGGTTCTTTTGTACTGCTCGCCTCGAACTTGCGTTATGGAACCTCAAACTTGGTTAATTAAACCTTTATTTAAACAAATTACATGAAGACTACAATAACGATAAATGAAGAACATACATAATAGGATTCATAAGGATGTGATCATTCAATCAGATAACAATTATTAATCAGGTACAACTGGTGAGAATGATATATGAAGACAAAAGAATACGTCATGACTCATTGAGATTGTATAAGATTTGTGATATAATGAAATAGCGACAACAAATTCAATAGTAAAGGTAAAAGGATATCGATTTGGAAGTAATGAGTAAAGAGTATGGATGAGATGTTTACTATAACTCCTTATATAGGGAGGGGGCGGAGACTAGAGACGTGTAAACAATGTATGTCAGTACCACAGGCTAACAGGACGTCAAAACAACTACCATCCTTCTTGAATTAGGACATTTCCGTATAAATATCAAGAGAAAGGCCAACAATATAATTACATGATTTGTATCTACTTTTTATATAATTCAAATGATAAGGTAGAGATTACTCGAGAAAGTATTCTCTACACTTGTTGTCTTACCGCCGTACGTCAAAAGCAGCAGCCCTGAAATCGAAATTTTCTCATTTAGCCTTGTTCTCCGCATTCCTGAGGTAGCGCTGCTCAGGCGTCCTCATGGTCTTTACCAGAAGCAGTCGTCGACCTTTATGGATCAGACTTATGTGTTCCTCCGATCTTATTTCATCAAGATGCTGATGATTCTCAAAAAGTTCTCTATTGCTAGGTTTCCATGTTGAAATAAAAATTCTATCATCTCTCACTCATGGTGTGGCGGTAAACTGTATATGTCGCAATGTCATTACATTACAACTCTCATACGATTTCTATCATTCTCACCTTTTGTATTTGATAGTTAATTATTATCTGATTGTATAATCACATCCTTATTAATCCTATTATGTATGTTCTTGATTCATCGTTGTTGTAGTCGTAGCGTAGTATATTTGTGTATTGTGTAAATAAAGGTTTAATTACCCAAGTTTGAGGTGCAACAACCCAACTTTGGTGCAAACCTAACGGCTACCGATCTACGAACCCGACTGAACATCCACTACAGTATAAAAGGTTTTGAAATACCATGCGTGATAATCTGTTATATTTCAAAGAATGACTGTTGAGAAGTGTTGTATTTTACAAAACAGTTGGTTACGTGGTTGGAATAAAATACAAATGTTTTGCTGGAAATTATTATTATGTTTGGCCAGCTAAGTTTTATGTTTACACAAAGGTTTCAGAGCTTGACGAAGAAGACATGCGCCAAAATACCACATATATGGAATGGAAATTTTAGTTAGCAGTCTCGTTTTGGCTAGTAAACAACGCATTATTTGGGTAACAATAAGAAAAGTGTTGTGTTATTGTATAATTTGATTTCTTTCGGAAATGTGCACGTCACACGACTTGACCTCAGAGTTATAACGACACATTATCAGTAAAGCTGTATGCATCAGGAACGAAATCGAAGAATTGTATAATCTGTTGAAATCAGAAATTGAATTATGTGGTTCAAGAGGAAGTGAATTGAACAGAAGAATATATGCTAATTCAAGGATTACCAAAGAGAATCAAAAAGCCTGAATTATTCCGTTGTAACTGTAGTCTGATTGTATAAGTTGCAAACAAAATTTATCAAATCACATTGCTTTAATTCTCAAAAATCAGGTTACATGCATATATATGTGTACATACATATATATACACAT
>KN716881.1:4236-28329 GCA_000816705.1 Dictyocaulus viviparus | reverse complement strand
ACATATATATATATATATATGTATACATATGTGCATATATTCACATGTTTATTTATTTATTTACACGGAAAATATAAGGTGATGGATCTTGCATACTGAACCAATACCTCCTACCGATATCAAATCTCTATTCATCGTCACTGTTGTAGTAATCACCTGGATCACCTAAATTTCAACTGATTATCAATACAATAGAATGAAAAACTGTAAACTTACCACTTTTCTACTTTTCTAAGAATTCACTATAAAGCTTTTACGTTTCCCGAACCCTAGTTGGGAATTCTGACTGTTGGGTTAACGTTCTTCACTGATGTCCATTGGAGGATCGCTTACAACTCGTGTCCACTAGTCATCATTCATACGCATCACGTGTCTTCCACAAGAAATTTTTGATAGCTTTGTTTATAAGCAAAAGCAACACACCTACTAGCATCACCCGTTCAATGGCGCGTTGAATTGCGCTTTTTCATTTTGCTTTCCTCAAGTCTATGTTTACGAAACTTACGTTAGGGCGAGAAAAAGGACCAAAATATAGGAACTAAAAAGATAGGATTGTACAAGATAGGAGTGAAAAGTTTTTCTGAAATCAAACGATTTAGTTCTTAGGTATATCTACCTATGAAGCAATGAAGTGCATTACAATGCATTAATTTCTATAGCTTTCTAAAAACCAGGACGATCAATTATATAAGTCATCAAGAAGCAGTGGTAAACAAATATCTATTGGTATTATGTATGATCCCAAAATAGTCTCCATAAGGAGGTCCACGTAGAAAATCAAGAAAGTTGGTATGACTAGCAAATAGCGCGTCCTAATGCTAATACACCCGGACTCGTCACGCGGCTGTGATAGCAGTACTGGGCAAGTTGTCAAAACCTAGTCGAACTTCGTATTGCTGTTATTAAATTTTCGGGAATGAGAATGGTGTTTGTTTGCAATATAAACTCGAAGTAAAGTGATTGGCACATAGTAATTTTGATATTCTTTGTGAAATTTAGAGTTGTTTCCGAACTCAAGCTGTTATCCATGTTTTCCGGAAATTCCCCATGAACTGTTGTATGTTAGTTGCAAGTAATAACTGCAAGATTTCTTTTGGCTTTGTTGTCTTTTTTGACGCTGGGTTTGTAACCGTTTTTTCAATGGGTTAATGGATACACTGTTTACTTAGTTCTCATTGTTAGTGCTCTGGACTCATTTAAAATATCTCGGTTATAACACCTAGAAACACCTAGAATATCTCTGAAAATTTCAGGAAAGGACGGATGCAAACTGTAGATGGATTTGGACTTGACGGTGGTTCTTCGATTGGAGCAACACCTCCTCCTGGATCTCGCCTTGCAAAATACCTTGGAGGCAATAGAACTGGTATTTAAAAAGCCGAATAAAATTTATCTATAAATTTATAAAGCTAAATTTATTTAAGCATTTAGGGATTTGAACTTGTGCTATTTTTCTCAAATGTATAGTAGTAGGATTACAGAATTTGGGTGAAATGTTGCAACACTATTTTATTCAGGATTTAAATTTTTTTATTCTAGGTGGTACCGGTAGCGTACACTTGAATACGAACGTGAGTTGAGGTTTCAAATAGTTTTCCAGCCCTATTTCTACCATTTCTATTGAAGCAAACAAAATTAAAAATTATCTCCATGTGGAAAGCTCGTCGTTGCTATAGATCTGTCACGAAATGTGTGTAAAAGACAATGATTCAACTTGATGACTGTTATCCATATGATAGTTGATTAGTTAGTAGTTGCAAAACAACGATTGAGTTTACCAACTGAGAAGGTAATCATACGGTGTTGCAGAGCAACAGAATTTGCTTTAATTTATGTGTACTTATGTAGATGTTTATTTCTTTGAGGTCCCTACATTCGTGCCCCAGTTCGCACAGCTAGGTCTTAGTGATATTCAACAATTACCGTCCGGCGGAAAGCAAAGTGGGACTCACTCTTCATTTCTAGCACATCCAGGACCTACGTTCCGTCCTAGTTAGTAGTATTTGTGTGTCAAACTCAGTAACTCTCCAAATTACTTCCATTCAGGCTGTGCTTCCGCTCCAACTAATCACTGTGATTCAGTCCACCCATACCAGGTGATTTCTAACTCAAGTACTAGTGTTTATTATTGTTGTACTCGACGGTAATATTGAAGCATAACTTTGGTTGGTCATTTTATTAATGTTTTAAAAATTATATAGTATTCTATAAAATGATGTAAAGGAATTAAGGAAAGTCACGGGGGTACCACGTATTTCTATCCTCACCAGCAACCTCCGCAGTCCATGAGTACCGGGGATGCCAATAGTGGGAACTCTCGCGCGAGCAATGCATCGATGCATGATCAAAGGGTGCCGGAAAATCATACTGTCGTTGTAGGTTTTATTGATATTACTGTAGTTTGTGACTATTTATAGCGTTAATTATTATTGCCATTATATTTTCATTTGCATATTTTTGTTATCATTAATAGTATCCGTAATAACTACAGCATACTTAGCACTATCTTATTCTGGTCACTATCGTCAATTAAGGTTTGCTTTCTACGTGGTACATTATGACCTTGGTTACCAGAACTAGATATTTTTGGCCATCATAATTTTCTAATTTCTTTTGTACTATAAATGGTTATCAACATCTTACCAAGTGATCTATAATTAGTTGTAAATTATTTTATGTACTCTTACCACTGACACGAGGCGTGGTTATTTCTGTTATCAAATGTTTTGTATTCGTTACTGATTAGTATTTACTATTATTTCACTTTGGCGTTGTTTTTGGTGTTTTTCATGTGGAAACACTTGGAAAGAGCATAGATAAGATAAGAAACATTGGCTTAAATTGTAATTTAAACTTTGACGTATGCAAACCTCAATAGTGGGATGTGCCTATGCTTCCGTGTTTAGCGCGATATCGCTGAGGTGACTGAAGACTAGCCTAGTCTATATAATGACTTGAATTGACCATTCTCAACCTATATATCAATATGATACTGCTAAATTGTGCTCTTACAAGAGACTTCCTACTTTTTTATTAAGATTGATTCGAGCCAAATTGTTATTAAACCAGTGAGAACATTTTTTTATCAAGCCAACAATAACTCTGCTTATCAATTTTGTTTCAAATGTTTGTAGAGTATCATATTTTCAAAAAAAAATTCTTTTTTTGCGGGAACTTGGCCTTGGAAGTGGCGTTCTTCTACAATACATTTAGTGCCGAATACGATCGATAAAGTTCGCGCACAACCGCTATGGTAGACACCAGCACATGTGTAGCCCATATAATACGAATATGATAGCTTGATATGTTCACTTCTATATCTCTGATATTCCATCGAAAATGTGAATTGTAATGTTGAATTATCTTCTTTGATACGCTAGACGCCCTTGCATCAATTTCGTGATTTTCCGTTGTGTCACTTTGATGAATTATCCACCATGCTTAAGCAGTGCCACGTGTATTTTACGTGTACGTTAATGCACGAACTAGGTGGTTAGAATGAAATTAGGTGAAAAATTTCGTATTTATTATAGTCTCTACATCTGTACCTTGTACATTGCTATAATTCCCAACCGAGTGATTTTCTTTTGGCAGTATTTAATGCTTTCTCGTTTTTCATATCGATTTCACGACCTAGGCGCAAATGGCTTCGGCATTCGCGAACTTCGTGGAATACAAATTAGAAAAGTATTGAATCATATGACTTCGTTTACCTTGAGGTTAGTTAAAGACAAGTTTTTGACAAGTACTGTCAAGGTCGACTATCATTTATTTCTTCTGGCTGCAAATCTATGTAACGAATTTTAAACAATGCTCTATAATTCGAATGCCTTGTCATCATAGTGAACATATTGCATTTGCCGACTATCGATTGTGACTCATATGTCATCCCATCCCGATTTTCGCATGCCGTTCAAAAGAGTTGCATTCAGTTTTGGCAACACAATATCGTTTTCATTGAAAATTTTGAACATCTTTTAAACCTTTTCAAGTCTCTGATGTCACTCGAAGAGTCTTGTAGGTGGAGATCTTGTATATCTCTACAGGATCATTGTATTGATGAATTTAACTCTGCCAATCAACACCTGGAAATGGTTTCTTTATAAATCTAAACGTAAAGTTCAATATGATGGTCCATCCATTACTAGTCGCCATCACGTGGTCGTTCTTCCTGTGTTCTTCCAACGTTGTGAAGGGAGACCCGTGTGAAAAGCATGTAGACGTCTACCAACAAACATTGGGCGATGATTGCTAATGCTGTGAACGTCTCTCTGTTTGTGCATTATCACAGTTTTGCTTGTTTTCCATTGGAAGGAATTTCGCGTTCTAACATTTAGCGTATGAAGAGTTGAGCCTGCGTTCTGATGAGGATTGGAAGTAGATTTTTTTGTTGGGCGTTAGTGCATGTTATAAGATTGAAAGTATATTCTTCAAATATTATTGTTTAATTCTCTATAGACTGAATGTTATGTAGCTTATTTTGTCGAAATGGTGTATAAGATATTGAAAGGATGGAATGTTGGTTGTGCATCCTTGTTTCGGCTAATCGGATGATGTCGTCATTATTTTTTCAAGCCTACTTATTTGGTTATAGGGGATAGGATATTCTGCTGTTGACGCTTATGCGTCCTACATGCGGATTGTCGCCTTTCAAGCTTAGGCAGCCTGCTTTTGGCATTGAGATCACAACGTTTCACCTAAGGCTATGTTTATGTTTCTAGGAGATAAGGACTACTTTTTGCTGTACTTTTCTATTGTCACTTGCAGTTAGCTCGCATAGATTTTCAATGAATGTGGAGAATTCAATCTGAGTTAGAGTGTCAGCTCGTCAAGTCCACCTCCCAAGAACTTCCAATCTGTCCAATTGCAGACCTGCAGCTGAATCGCTCACTCTTCTTCTTTCTGCTCACGTTTTACCTCTCCAGCGTCCATCACATGCTACCACTCACCACTGAGTGGTTAGGTATTTATGTGGAAGTGGCATCTTTTAGTGGTGTCGATATGTTAAGATAATAATGATGTGGTAATATATATCATGTCATGAAAACTCGACGTCCTGGAAACCTTAGTATTTAAACAATTAATTATAAGTCTATAAATCACATGGAAATTTTTTCTTTAATGATATTAGCATGCTATGTAGTACTAAATACGACATAATTTATTAGCTCACCTCTTAAGTATAGACTGATTTTTTATATTTGAACATTTGAAAATTGGACATCTCACAGTCAGTTGGCCCATGGCGCAATAATGGAAGTGGCGCAATGATACTCAGGCCCAAAACATTGTACGTACGGTCGCGATTGTCCCTAACCTTATCAATACCTCTATTCTTCGGGGTCTCTAATTAGACACCAAATACTCATAGTAAGATTAGCAGCACTGATTGGTAAATAATGGTCAAATTAAGTCATTGTATAAACTGGGATCAACTTTAGTCACCGCGATATTATGTTGTACACGATTGTATAAGCTTATGTCGCAGTGAGCAAATATGATGATTATCTATATACAACGAAAACATAAATTTAGTATTTAAGAATACGAATGGCAGTTTTTCGTACCAAGGTCCACTTCCGCATATTGGGAAATTCCGATTAAAAGGTGGTAATAATGGAGCTCAATTCATTTCACCTGATGTTAAAATGGTAACAGTTGTTTGTTATATTGCATTGTTCCATATTTTTTTTTTGAATGTTGACACTTTTGTTACTTCATTTATGATTTGATCAATGAAATAAATTCTGTCATTATTAGTAATATACAACATTTACTAGAGAAAGATTTGATGCTTTATAATGAGAAGAACGAGGCTGCTGTCAAAGAAATCGTTTGGATCACTTTATAGCTGATTCGAAGCCTTGGTTTTTCCCTTCATTGCGGAGCAGCTACAAAACATCAAATCCCGTTTATTCCTTAAACTAAGAGCATAGTTTTTTTGTCTTGGGACTTATGCTTTAGTTGGCTAACGAGTCTTTAACGCAAGGCAGTCAGTGTTGTTCTAATAGACCTAGGGCGATTCTCCAGTCATGATCGAACTAAGAAAGTCGTAAATGTGCGGTTGCGCCATGCATCATCATCATCGAATTTTAAAAGATGGTCACATTTGTAGTACAGTTATATTCAGTATATGCATGAAGTGTTTATCAAGATACCAATTTGTAGCAGTATTTTCTATACAGACGACGAACGACAGTGAACCGGCTGTATCTAATTGTTTACTCGAAATTGTTGTTATCAGCAGCAACTGCACTTCCAGCACGTAGTGTAGAGCGTCTACTCTAAGTTGAATGTTCAGCCAGGTTGAGTTTCACAGCTCGTATCGTCTTCTTCGTATGATGTTTGACCAGTGGATCACAATTTGATCGATGTAGTGGCTATAACAATCTTAGTGTTCATCTTTTTGAACTTTTTATACAAATCTTAAAGTTATAATATTTTTGAAGCATAATTAAACCTACGGTGTACGTGCCCTCTTATTCATCTCTGGTTGTAGGTGCTACTAAAACATTCCCCAACATACTATAGCTTTTGAACAATAATTCTACTTGAAGGGGCAAAAATTAAGTAAAATAATAGGGCGAAAGAATTTATGGACAAGTTAATCTATGTAAGAATTTAATTTAGTTTTGAAATTGCTTCTCAACTTTGAATATTCTTTCAATCAGGAACTTGTTCATCGACAGTTGGCTATGGAAGCTCGAGCTGATCCAACTGTTTATCCAGATTTGCCACAACAGGTATTCTTTTAGAGTTTGATTCTTAAGATTAGGTTTTCTTTTTCCTAACATATTTGTTAACGTAGGTTTGTTTCAATCGTATCTAGCTCACGTCCACACGTCTTCGTTTTCCTACCAGTTCGATTAACTTTATTATCTACTGTTAGCTCATTCGTCTTTGTATTTACCGCATCTTGTTACTCTATTTAAGCGTTATTTATTTCAACTGTTAATGTCGCTGAACAAACACGAATAAATTTTGAGTGAAATGAAACTGTGAACAAGGTTGAATTTAAGTGTTGATTTTTCCAGTTATGTTTAATATCATAAAAGATGTGGTGATTATATACGGAGATTAAGTGTGTAGCGGTAAGGCAATGTTGTAATTTGTATTGTCTGGATTTTCGATAGTAATTGATTTCAAATTATTCTATGTTTTCTGTCTGTAAATGGAAAGGAAGTGTCGAGACGTTGTTAATGATATTTTGCATCTTATTGGCTATAGTTGACGGTAGTTAATGATATGAATATTTGCAAGAGCTAATCTGAATACTCGAAGAATTCACTGTTCAACCTTCATTCAAGAATTCATAAATTTACTTTGCGATCAAAATGTTATGAAGACCACGTTGCTAATGTGCGTCTTTGTTCTATGGCAACATATCCATATATTATGAAATTTCATTTAACTGTTAACAAATCTATTTTGATATTCTATATTATGTCTACCTCTTATGTAGGACCACGCAATCGATCGAAACATAAAAGCTACATTTTACAAACTCATCCAAAAGGATTGACCAAGGTGTAGCGAAGCAAATATTTACGAGTTATCACATTATTGAACGATTGTGCAGAAGTATAAGGTGACCGGTGTTCTTAGTTTTTTTGACTTAAAAAAACAGATTTAAATTTTGTGCGCTAAATTGTTTATAATCAAACTTTAAAGAATTAGTGGTGGAATTATGTTTTTCTTTGATTGTTGCGCTATCTAATGTCGTAGTGTACGTTTATTTCGAATTTAAATTTGCTATCGATTCACATCAAATGAGAGAAGTGTTTTGTAGAAAAAGCATGCTAGATTTTGAGCTATAAGTGTGTCTTGTGTCTGGTAACTATTTCCTCACAGTGAGACGTGCCGTACGTGATTCAAAATGAATTTGGCTTAAGCAATCTTTGAAATCTAGGCAGCGTTATGCTAATCATATAATAGCTGATTTTTCCAGAGTGGAAGAACCTGTGAAGTCTTGATGAGCTTTTGCTACATTATTAAATGATGTACTAATTTGTGAATTTGTCATAGAACTCATAACAGAAAGCATGTAATGAGTTCCATCATATATTATTATTGAAGAGGGTTTATACATATAAGTGTACGAAAAAGTTCGTTCTAAGCTTAGGGTATATCTATCTATGAGATATCAGTGTATCTTCTACGTAAAAGCATTGAAACTTCATGTTTGAAAAATAATGTGTACTGAAGATCTCTACAATTGAAATAGCTGAAGAGACATACATAAGCGTTCATATGATTAATTGATATCACATGAACAAATAACGTCCACTTTTAATGAGAACACGTTGGTGTCTTTATTTCCGAATGCATCGTACTTCTATTCTTAGTCTCTAATTTCCTTTTTTTTTCATCTGCAAAAGTGTAAAGCATATCGAATTGTTGAAAGTGAAAAGAGGCCTATTTAGGTTGAGCATTTGAATCATTTGGTGCCACTAGAACAAATTAATCAGCACCACGCCACCCAGTCTGTATACAAAGCGATTTCTGTTCGGGATGGAGTGACATATTGCATAAGGAGACTGCATGGTAGTTTTTCAAATACATCATAGAATGAAAAGAAGAATTTTCACGAATTAAGAAAAAACTATTTATAATGTTTATTAAGCTTTTCGCATTTCTTCTCCAAAGCAGTTGCAACCTCTTGAAACGTGGAAGAAACTTGTACACGTTAATGTTGTTCAGCTCCGCGAAGTAATTGTTAACTGCAAAGCATTTGGCGATAGTTGTGAGTTGGTAATTTCTACGGCTAGGTCTAGATTACTAGTGCTTTCAGACTTATAGTACTTGATTGAATTTATAACTGTTTATTATGATTGTGATTAATGAACTAGTTCTTATCAACGAGAATATTTTTTATATTTATTTTCGATTTCTTAGAAAACTCTGTTATTCAATTTTTGACTGCAATTTTTCTACATTTCTTTATAATTGATTGCCAATTCCATTAGTGCTTGCTCGTAAACGTTTTATATATGAAAATTGGCAGCAAATCAGTTCGTTCTAGCTAACCTAGTTTTTTGTTTTTCAATAACTTTCTACTTAGCTGTTTGAGCTATTCTTTCTCTACGTTTTGAACACTACACTTTTTTACACTACACGTTGTGAACACACTTTCTACACCGGTGTTTTTTGTATTGTAGTCCTTCATTTTTATAGACCAAGAAAATATGTAGCGTTTAACTCAATTTAGCTGTTATCCTCGTTTACGACTACCATCCATTGGCGGATTCATTAAAAACACGTCATTTTGGTCGGATGCTGGGGAGTGGCTTCATCGATGGAATAAGTCCGTTTTGTTTCTCGATTTTTTTTTCCATAGCGGATCAATTGTTGTTACCACATTGGTCTCTAATAGTTTCTGTTTTGAAGCGTTTTTTTTCCTTAGTTTTCAGTAATTTTTTAGATTATGTACAATGCATGGCATATACTTTCAGCTGGGGCGAAAATGTCAAGTCAAATGTCTGGTTTTTCGTCGACTCAAATGCAACAAGGCGCTGGTGTTGTTGAATGGCTGCTATGGTCATATGTAATTCAGCTTTCAGCCGCATTAAGGGCAGTGCATGCGAATGGACTTGCTTCAAGATGTATAGATCTTTCTAAAATCCTTATTCATGGCAAAAGTAAGGTAAATAACAAACAACTTCATCAAGTAATATTACTGTAAAATTTTTCGACAGACTATATTTTTTAAGATCCTCCTTAATTGCGGTGGTGTAACTGATCTACTTGCTCCTGACACCCAAGTGCAACAACTCCAGGTTTTATTCTCGTATGACATATTTTCAATTTATATCAACATGTTGTGGCATTTGATTAAATGTTAAGATGGAGGATCTCCATGCTCTTGGTCGCGTTCTTTTGGCGTTAGCCACTGGTAATGCATTCTCAGCACGTCGAGATCTAGTACAGCAGAGCATGACTTATGTTTCAAACCATTATAGTAGTGACATGAAAAATCTTATAAGGTAATTTGTGGAACTCACAACTTTTTTACTACCAGTATTTTTTCTCAACATTGAAATCGTTGTAGAATATTTTGAACGCCATTTCGTTCATTATATGCTATTACCTTTTCCATCGTATTGGTTTCCGCGAAACCTTCGCTTGAGCTTCCTGCGTCTGAATTATTCAGCAATCGTTCTTTCATTTGTGTCATCTTCTAGGGAGAGTAGTTTGACATCCTAGTAAACAAATTGTTCATTAGGCAATACTTTATATTTTGCATATTTTTTGTTGAAGGGAATCGATTGCGAATTATCATTTGTTGCAATATTTTCTTGTATTATTGTATTATGGTTAACAGAATCAAGAAATATTTAACAGCAAAATTTCACTGGAATTAGCAGATGATGCAAATTCTTATGCCATGATTGGCATTTTGTCAGGAATCAAAAAATTTTTTGCTCTTCTAATTATTTTGACCTTCCATTTTTAGCTGTAATCTTTAAAAATGTAGTCTGACCCATAATTTCTTGACTTCTGCATTGACAAGTGGAACATAAGCCGTATATTATTGAATTGTACTGAATATGAACCACAATGCAGGAAGAACATCTGCCAGATGGTCACATCTCTTCGCGAACATTCCGCAAAAGATTATAATGCTTTGCAAGAGGTGAAAGAACTTTTTGAACAAATCTTGTGCGCAATAAGTAAAAATGGAGATTTCACTGATGCTTGCTTGGCTATGTCGATGATCAACGAGAATGTAGATGATCCATTTAAATTTATGTTATGCAATCCGATGTTGTTGACAAAATTTTTGTTACGTACTTAATTTCACCTGGATATTGCCTTGAGAGCGTCCATTCATAGGTGGTCCAGTAATTAAACTTTTCTGTTGCATTCGGTAACATTGTCTTCTTACATTTTATTAGATGGGAAGAAATTCATATATCATGAATGATATGAAAAAGGACAAAACAGTAGTGAGGTAACAAGTTTTATCACTTTAATTTTGGAAAGTAAACATGTTTATCAAGATCACTTTGGTATAGGACGAATGTTCTTATTTGGAGAATTATATTTTGAACAGAACTGTGAATAAATCAGTGCATTCGTTTGAGATTAAAGTGATATCAGCCCAATTTCTGGATAATATCAGGTTTACCGTAAAGTTCTGTCCGTTTATATGACAACAGTTTTCGACAAGTAAGCACATGTTCATTTGACGCATATTCGGCTCTCTATTTTCATCGTATAGTGTTTACATATTGACGTAACAAACTGATTAAAACAAAGTTGGTTCAAATTAATCTATCTTAATTATGGAGCGAGTGTATTTATATCGTGCATTTACGTCGCTCTGCTGGCTCGTCCTTTGTCAAATTGGATGATAGCTTGTGTGGATTACCTACGAAAACACCGTAAGAAAAAGGACGTAGCTTATCGTGAACGCAGAAAAAAAGCTTTCCATTCAAAAACGGCTGTTTTGTGGACTTTTCAAGAAATTGCGGAACATGGGCTGAAAAGTTTTGTCTCATCAACCAATTCTCTTTGTTTAGTACCTCCGGTCATGACGTATTTCTCTTTTCATAAAATTTTTTGAGAAGCAAAGAATGTAAAAATAAATAAGAAATCGAACCAGCCGTGGTCCAATTTTTCGCATCAAAAAATGAAACTTCGAATATGGGATATACAAATTGTCCTAACGCTGGCAAGAAGTCAGTAGTAGTGGAATTATATGATTTAATTATTTTTAAGTTTTATTTTTTTTTAATTTATTAGGTTTCTTGAAAGTAAGGAAACTTTGTATCTTGTTTTATTTTGAAAAAGAGCAGATCTTTCCCGTATACTTTAAGATAAGATAAGATAATTGTTGGCGTTGATCAATTCCTTGTGCTGGGATGCGCCCCCGCATTCATGTTCAACGTGATATCGTGGAGGTGGTTGAATGCGTGCCTGGTCTATACAATGACTTGAGTTGACCACTCTTCACCAAGTCAGTGCCAGTTATCTTACCCAGACTCCTCTGGTACCAATTTACCGACCCCGAAGGGATGGCGGGCTTGGTATGCCTGGGGGGCGGCCAAGAACTGAATCGGCCGGCGTGTCACTGCGGCACCTCCACCACTGAGCCACTGCGCCTCCCGTATACCTTATATAACAGAATTTTATATTAATAGTCTTGTGTTTTCGGTTACAAGAATGTTTTATTTCATGTTTTTTAATGAACGTTAATAAAAAATTGTTCTTAGAATTAATTTAAATACAGTTTCTTGCTGTCTTCTTCACCCTCTGGCCGCAAGTCAATAAATGAGATTATGCCAATGATTGGGGCACGTTTTTATTCGCAGTTGGAGACTGCCCAGATTCGCAATGACATGCTTGAAAATGAACTAAGCAAGGTAATACTTTTTGCTTTTCATCTATTACTGGTGGTCGTATTTCTGTTCAGTTCGCTGCAATAGCGATAACGTTTTTGAATACAGATCTACGAATTGCTAGATTCTCAAATAAAAAACGTTACATTTTAGGAGCTCGAGAACGGTCGATTATTTCGTATTCTTTCTAAAATCAATACCATAGTTGAACGACCAGAGTAATTTTCCTAGTCATTTTTTTTTTACTTTTCCTTGTGATAAAGTTATATCTCGTATTCCATTCCTTCTGTTTACAGACATAATATGGATCCTTCTTGGTCTGAAACAGGGGACCGGTTCCTTATTAAACTCTTCAGAGACTACGTATTTCACCAAGTAGGACTGATTTATAATATTCGTAAGCTTTTTACCTCGTGTATAACTTGGTTTCAAGGTGACGGAAAGTGGAAAACCTTGGATGGACATGGCTCACATTGTTCAATGTCTCAACAAGGTACGATGAGCGGTGATTCATGTTTCTTGGCTCAACACTTGCTTTGAGTTTTCTGATTCGGTTAGGATTTTTTTCGGTTTAGCTTGATGCAGGAGTATCGGAAAAAGTTCAACTTGTTTCACGTGATGGTTATAACTTCATTGTTGTCTCATATGGAGATCTAAGACGGTATATTCTAGAATTTGTAGCAATAAAGATAATATTCTCTTTTCGTTTAATATTGCAGATGTCTTGAAGCGGCATTCAGAGAGCTTTCCACTACTCCGTCTGTCATTCCGCGACATTAGTAGCCATATTTGTATGATTTTTGTATTATTGAATTGTATTAGTTTATGATCCTCTTATGGTTTGATCAGTTTGCAGGTTCTTCGATCACCTTCTAATTCTCGATTTTCTGTGCAGCTTTTGTGCTGATTCGGTTCCCAACACCTCAGTTTTATGCAATGAACGGATCCTTCAAATGTACATAGTTTTGCAAGTAAAGCTATAAGTATGATTTCAATGTTTTCTCGCCCATTCATTAACACTGTTCCATTTTGTAACTTTTTTATCTCCATTCTCAATTTTCTTCCCAATATAGATTGTGCGTGAAGCGATTCTATAATTACGGTTTTTCCCGCAGCTGTTCTCAAGTTATCATAATGGGTGGTGGAGAAATATGTCGATATTTTAGAATCAACACATTGGTGTATGGGTAATATGTCACTATATTGTTGAATATAGTACCAAAAACTCGTTTCGTAAATCCATTCCGTAGCTTCCCACATGGGTTAGTTGTATTTATCTACTGCAGATCGCACAATTGTTTCCAGATTCCTCTTTCCTACTGATTATCGTTTTAAAATACAAACTCAGTTTGTAGTGCCTTTAAATGTTAATTAAATGCTTTCTCATTTTTTGAGAGAGTTCTTTGATTACTGTCTTTTACTTATCTTTTCTTAGCTGCGCTATATTTTAACGAAAGTTTGTGGTAAGTATTTTCGAATATGTTTCCAGGTTAATATGAAAACCGCTAATAATGGAGTATAGGAAAATTATGTTGATTATAGTGTAAATGCCTAGGGTTAATTTGTGTGTATTTTTAATTTCCCCTTTATGTGTCTTCTTGTCAGGATGCTCTTTAAAATTATTAAACAGTTAGTGCTCCCACTTCATGCATGTCATGTCGCGTTGTAGCTTCTTCACCTACGGGATACGATTGCCTCTACAGCTGTCTTCTGTGCGTTTTTTAACCTCATTCATGAACAAACGATGTTTCAAAATCACCCTCACTAGACCACTCGTCAGTTTTTGATGCGTATGAGTGTATTAAAAAGTCTTCAAAGCTTCATGTTTTAGAAGTGTCGGGTTTTAGTACAAAGCAACTAATGCGTTGCAAATGGTCGCTACTATTGGAAACTGTTTTAAATACTAAGAGCGCATATCTATTTTTCTTGGTATCGTCTACATTTCCTTGTTGGTCATTGAAGCATGGAAGCTTCTTGGTTACAATTTTACTATTTTGCTTGTAATAGGTTTATTATTCACGATTTCTGCTGATTGACGCGTGGTTTGGAATATTTCTACGTTCATAGTTATGATCAAGTAGTTTCCTACAAACCCTTATTATAGTCATGTATGTGGTTATTACATATAATGTCTTATTTTTAGTGGTATTGTGGAAAAGCGGTTGTTCTTTCTTCTCATGCTGGCATGTAATAGTACTTGTTGTATCATTGTTTGTATTTGGACTAATTATGATTATGATTATTCATGCGGGGAATATGATTTTCTCGTATGCTATTTCGATGCAAAACATCTCATTTGATTTTTGTCTTTTATACGTTGTTGTGATTTATTGTTCGTACACTGATGTTACATCTCTTCTGTTGATAATCGAAATTTCGAAATAAAAATTATTAAACGTTTATGTGCACTGTGTGTGGATGTTCTCCATGAACAACCGCATTGTATAGTTTAAGCGAATAATCTTATTAATGTTTGAAAACGAGTGGACATCTCACATTCTGTCGTAGTGTTTCGCAGCGTAGTTAGTTTGTTTCTACCTGAAAATTCTACTCAAGAATTCTGATTTTTCTAGATGCAAATGTCCAGATTTGTTAGCCCGGTGTTAGAGATGAATTTAGGTCATAGCAATGCATTATTGCAATGCTAACGAAAAGAACTTATATTTATTTAAAGGAAATTATATTTATAAATATTGTAGTAGGGCTTTGAGTCTTATTCCATTCCTGTATAAGCATGATTTCCTTATCTAGCGTAGCGCTATCCGTTGTCAGCTGATTAATTATAATTATAGCTGATTAGTTAACACGCATTGTGAATACGCGAGCAATTTCTAGTCATCATTTCCACTATTATATGTAGTGGTAATATTTTTAGTACATAGTAACACGACAAGACCAATTATGTGATTCTACAATAGCTAACGTAAACCTGATTTTGAGCATGGCTTCGAACACGTCTGAAAATTTCGCAGATGGTCGTTAACGAGCGCACTTGCATCTCCTTGAGTTCTAGCTATCCGAGAACTCTTTTTATTCGTCTTCTCACTACTCTTCCCACTGTGTGACCAGTCCATATATGCTTCTCATCTGGCTCGTAGACTTCTGGATTTTGGTAGCGATATATATTTTGAACATTCAAATTCGGAATACCGGATTAACGTTGTGCTTGCTCATAATATTTAAGGAACAGCCGTCCAATTCTTCAGTGTAATGCTCAATGTGCTCACGGTCACAACCTATATCTGTACTTCGCAGCGAGGCAACGTGATAGTTGCGTGGAATAAATGAGCGAATATTTGCGGGTCTGTTGAGTGATCAAGGCCCTCCCACAAAAATCCGAACGCAACCCTGCAGCTACCCTTCTCAATCATTAGCCCCTCATACCGTGCTGCACATTTCTTTTGTGAAGAGGACATTTCTATTTGGACGTAAGATTTGGTTCCTACAATTTGAGAACACTAAACCTTGGTTTCGTTTTCATCGGATTACGGGTTTTTCATGAATTCGAAGGCTTTCTCGTTGTTAATTCGCGGACATATCCATGTTTCAACTTTAATTCCTTCTTCCTAAGAAGCAGAGACAATGTTGGACAAATTCTGAAGAAGTAAACTGTCGAAATAGAAGCAGAGAATTCAAAATACTACAAGTGTTTCAACATCTTTCATCAAGATAAAGGTTTACAACTCAAAACAAACATAACAGAATTTGTAAACTTGGTTGCTGCTTTTTACGAAGAAAATATTTCCAACCCATGGTCTTCTTGGTATGTAGCAGTTACGGAGGTTGCATTTCTTCTAGTTGTTTTTCATTAAAAATAACGGCTAAAATTTCCCATCGAGTACATTTACTTTGTGCTTACTTTTGTAGTTCTTGCTTTTATTTTTCACGTCTTTACGAAACGAAAAAGAGTTCGGTTTGGAACTTGCAATAACATTCATTATTAGCTCCACGTGTAATTATTACGTAGTTATACATCAGCAATGGTTAACAATCCTTTATATCCCCTCAATTTAATAGGAGCGCATGCATTTCCCACCCTAAGCCTTGTTCTTAGCACATGATATAAGGAAAAAATCCTTTATTCACACGCTTCACTTCTGGGAGATACTTGGCTTCAACTGACCGGAATCTTCAACGAAGAAATTTTTGAACGGTTGTGCATGTTTGCGTTTCATTCAAATACATGGTCTCGCTCACGGCTATTTATTGTCGAATGAGACTATTCGAGAATCTTTGTCTACGAGATTTAATACTGAAGTAGAGGGATTAGTTTAGGTTCATATATTTCATAAAATTTTGTTTTTTCATTTAATTTCATTTTATAAAATTTTCATATTTGTATATATGAATGTGAAATAATTTTTCAAAATCTGAATTAGACTTGTGGACTCTGGACTTGTGCCGACACCACCTTAGGTGATTAACATGTTTTGCTACTGAATTTATGTGATCCAAATAATTTTTTCGCGAACATTGAGACAGTATGATTCTTTTAAATGTTTTCATCTCCATGTAGTTTTGAATTTTTAGTGGTTTTCGATAAATTTTCGTAATTATTCATAATTTGTTTTTCGAGAAAATTTCGTAATTATTCGTCACACGTTAACGTTATTTTTACCATCATGCATCTTCTATTTCTTCATACATGAGTAATACAGTGCATATTAGTGTGTTTTGTTTTCGCATGTTTATATTGAGGTGGTTTTAGTATTCGAATAAGATTCACTGGTTTACACATGATTTTGTCGTGCATACACGTCGAATCCACTGTTACAAGAGGTTGATTCATTTCAATGACAAGTTTTGTATTTGTAGTGTGGTTACTCATTTGGCAGAGCCGAATTGCAGGGAAGTTGTTCTTCGTGGTTTTTCAGAAGAAAGTTGTTTCGGTTGAGGTTTGCTTAACTTTATGTGAACAAGACTAAGAGTGTTCTAATAAAATAGGAAAAGCAGGTATTCAAAGAGAATCAAACCATGACTTTTTTGAACTGGATTTAGCATTCAAATTTGTATAAATGGTTGCTTTGCAATATGTATGATTTTTAAAATATGCTAATGTGAATCATTAGTTTTAATTCGGGACGATCTTATTGAATTCTTACACACGTCTTCTTTTCAGATCAGATGCTACAAGCATTACAAGGAGCGCGATCGTTGTATTGCTTCACTTTTCTTCTAATAACGTGTTTTGCTAGTGATGAAAGTGGAGAGCAAAAGGTGATATTTTTCGACGTAATGTCTAAATTATGGGGGCGCAGTGGCTCAGTGTTAAAGGTGCGCCGCCCTGAATTAGTTCGCGGCCGCACACCCCAGGCCGACCAAGCCCGCTATTCTTCCGGGGTCCGTTGTTACCAGGGAAATCTGGGCAAGATAACTGGCATTGACTTGGTGAAAAGTGGTCAACTCTAGTCACTGTATAGACCATGCACGCATTCCACCACCTCCACGATATCACGTTGAACACGAATGCGTTGGCGCATCCCGCCACAAGGGATTGATCTGCGCTAGCAATTATTTTATCTTATTTTAATGTCTAAATTATTAAATACTTAACGACTCATTGACATTCCAGTGTACTATAAATAGCTTCAATCATTATTACTCATTTTATATAAATCGGTCTAAAATAGTCTATATGTAGTCTTTAGTCGGTCTGACTTTGTATTTAAAGCTCTAGAGCTCGAAGCTTTAAAGCTTTTAGTAAAGCTCCATGAAACTCATAGTAAGTTCACATATCAATTGGCTGTTAAATTGTTGTTTCTGCTCAGATTATTCAAAGTGCTGCGGTTCTTGTCTTCCGTCATCTATCATATAGAGACGCCATCCAATTTAATTGATTTGTTAAATGATTATGAATGTTATTCTTTAGAGTTTCATATGCTTGACACTTAAAATCTTATTTTCAATTCAATGATACGTATTTTCTGTGTATAAATTTACTTGCACTTGACTTATGTGAGTGTATTTAGTCGAGAAGTATCAATTAAGAATTTCAGAAATGAACGTACTTATGGTTTTCTTTTTGTCGAAGAAGTTACTTAATGGTAGGGGCCAGCGCACCATTAAACGAAACTAGTTGTGAAATTTGTAATTAAATTTTTCCCATTAACAAATAATTACGTCGATGCGCTGGTTGTGGCTCTCACTTTTTCGTGTTGACTAAAAATTTGCTGCTGTAGCTCATGGTGTTCTGAGTCACCAACAGTATGTGATGTAGATATAATGGTCCTAAGATCTGAATGCTATTGATTTTTTTTAAAAAGCATTGTTTGAGTTTAAAATAATTATGGAACTTGTTACGCATTTCATAATCTGTTATACAAAGACTAGTGCGATTTTGCAGGCTTGAGAATTCATGGTGAAGTCCTTCCACACCATTTGTTTACTGTTTGGCAAAGTTATTTTGCACCAAAAATATTAAGCCTATGTGATTCTCATTAGTCAGGAATCTTATCTGCCTTTTGCAAATTGGAAACTTTTTCTAATAACTGTAATTACAGGTTGCCTTCATTCCTTCGAAATTCGTGCCACCAAAATTGACACTAAAACCTTTCTTTTTCGAATCTTTTCCAAGTCGAGACGTTATTGGCAAGCAGTGGATTGTTAGTACAGCCAAAAAGGAAGATGTTGAGGCCGAGATATCAAAATACAATGGTAAGTTTGTACCAGTTGAGCTTTATCATAGTTTTAAACAAATTTACTAACGTTCGTTTAGGCAAGTGGGAGGTTGCTTCTCCATCTGTATTATCAATTGAAGATGATTATGGTCTTGTTGCGCGTTCAAAAGCTCGTCATCATGCAATTGCCTCCAAATTCGATCAACCGTTTGAATTTATTGACAAGCCTCTTGTTGTACAGTGAGTTTTGTTATGCCAAAGAAATTTTTTTGCTATTTATGAATTCAATTGAGATTTGCGTATATTATCATTTAAAATGCAGATACGAAGTGCGTTATGAAGAAGGGCAGGAATGTGGTGGTGGATATCTAAAACTGCTGAGTAAAGGTGCCGAAAAAAATCTAGCTGATGTCCGAGTTGGTTTCTCTCTTATCTTGGTGGATTAGGAATATTCCTTATAAGTAGAACATAGCAAAAGGTGTTTTCAGGACAAAACGCCGTACACGATCATGTTCGGCCCAGACAAATGTGGTGCCAACGGCAAAGTTCATTTGATTTTTCGTTATAGAAATCCTAAAAATGGCTCTGTTGATGTTAGTTTTGATCAGGGCTAGCTTTATCATATTGAGTGATTTCGAAAAACCGTTTTTCTAGGAATATCATGCTAAACAGCCGTCTTATATTGGCTCTACATACTGGGATGATCACGAGACTCACCTATATACCTTAGTAGTAAATCCACTAGGAGACTTCTCTGTTTCTGTAGACCAGAAAGAAATAATGCATGGGAATATGCTTAATGTAAACATCGCTGTCATAGGAGCATAAAATGTAACAAATCAATACTTTGATTCTAGGACCTCGTTCCATCACTCCAGCCTCCGAAGGAGATCGCTGATCCCGATGATAAAAAACCAATAGACTGGGATGATAGGTATGCTAAATGTGTATACATTCCTCCTATAGAGTTTACTGCCGAATATTCAAGACCTATTAATTATCTCGTGATATTGGTGGATTTCTGCATGGGATGGGCGGACTTTCTGATTTGGTTATACAGATTGATTGGCTTGTATTTTTTCTGTAATCATAAGTAATCTTGCGCATCACTGTAGTATAATTGAAATCTAACCAATAAAGAAGCAGAGGAACACATGAAATAGAGTTTACAGTCGCCCTTAACTGAACAATCTGCACTCTTTGAGATATATCGATAGGTTGCCATTACTGGATGCTTTCTTGGGCAAAATTTAAGGGATTTTATTTAAATTGGGAAACAACAATGCTAGTGCTAACACGGAACTCTTTTAAAAGTTAAATCACTATTTACTTTTCGGAAGTGTGTGAAGTATGCTACACACATAAAATTAAGCATACATAAGATTTGGCAATGATCAATCCATTGTGACCGGATGAGCCTACGCATTCGTTGCCAACGTGATCGTGGAGATGATTGAATGCGAGTCTGGTCTATACAATGACTTGAGTTGACCACTTTTCACCAAATCAGTGCTAGTTTCGCACCCAGATTCCTCTGGTACCAATTTAGCGACCCCAGGGGAATGGCGGGCTTGGTAGACCTGTGGTGCGGCCGGGGCGGCGTTTCACTGTGACACCTCCACTACTGCGCCACGGAGCTCTCACTACACACATACTACACTTACAACCATCTTCCATCCTTTATTGAAACTTCTCATATAAACTAAGCTTATGTAAACACATCTACCTTGTAGGAGAATAACAGGTGCCAAACGATGGCTGTATCATCTTTCTGACATTTTTGTGACACATCATCTTTAAAATTTGATTGGTGTTTGCATTAGGTACCAGGCGACTCTTATTTGGTAGACAAGTGGCCTGATTGGAATATAATTTATGGAACCCTAGTTCGAATGAAAAAGAAAAACTAGTTCGAACGGTAGCTCGACTTGAATCGCTACGAGTGACTTTTTTGACAGCTGCAGAGTACCACTTCTTGCATCAAAAGTACAATAGCGATTAATCAAGGATTCATATATTAACAATTATCATGGGAAATTACAATGTGATTATGGAAATGGGGAGCATTTGTTAGTTGATAACAAAAGGTGATGAGAATGATATATCAAGATAACAGCAGCAATAGGCTATAAATTAATATTTGGAGATTATCATGAACAATATATAAGAAATCAATATGTTGAGGTTGTTTTGGACAATTGCTTTACAATGATTATATACAGGGACAATTGTAGTTGTATGTCTTTCAAAACAATCACGTGGTATTCGATTTGTCGATAAAGCGGAAATATCGGCGTCAGTCCAGACTTTTTTGTTCTAGTTTATCTAAAGTTTATCTTATCTAGTTTATCTAAAAGGAGTAAAATCTAAGATCTGTGGCATGTCGTGGTCGTGTTGTATCAGATTCTTCTAGATTCCTTGTTTTTCTTGAGAACGTGATGTATTTTAAAATTAAAATATAATTTAAAATTTTAAAAATATTTTTTTAAGTAAAAATTAGAACCTCGTTCTTATAATTATGAACGTCGGCTTCACCTGTAATTTTTAATAACAGAGATGAAATTGACGATGAATCTGCTGTGAAACCAGACGACTGGGACGAAAGTGAGCCTCGTGAAATAGTTGACGAAACTGCTGAGAAACCGTCTGATTGGCTTGAAAATGAAGTTGGTTCTTTCTCGTATATTTTTATTTTATTTTGATTTCGCAGTCACACTTCCTGTTTTCCCTGCATGTTATCGACTCGTATATATCGTTTGTAAAAATATCTTTGCGTTTTTTCTTCAATAACATCTCGTTTTAAATGATACAACATGCATTTAAAAATCTTTCTTTTAGATAAACGCAATAAATTTTTGTCCTTGCGTTACTTCTTTATGATAAATTTTTGTTAAGAATTTCAAAGTGTAGCAAGTTTTTCTCGAATCTCCGTCATCCTCGATTCAAAAAACAAATTTTTTTATGTCATTTTGCGTTAGAATAGTTGAACCGTTTCTTTTTGCTCGGAGATTTCATAATTGTAAATGGTATTTACATGAGAATTCATAGCCATTAATGTTCATATTATTTTTACAGTCAAAGTTAATCCCCGATCCCGAAGCGAGCAAGCCAAAGGATTGGGACAGTGATATGGATGGTGAATGGGAACCACCAATGGTTGACAACCCAGCATGTAAAGATGTTAGCGGTTGTGGTCCATGGAAAAAGCCTCTCATTCCAAACCCACTCTATAAGGTCATGTCCTATGTTTTGGTCACCTTATGCATTAACATGTTTGATGTATTGGTTGCGGTGAATTTAAATCATTTTAGGGCAAATGGATCCGTCCACGCATTCCAAACCCTAACTTTCGGGGTATGTGGGCTCCACGGCAAATCGAAAACCCTAATTATTTTGAACCTAAACCGTTTGGAGGTCTCGCACCAGTGACGGTTGTTGCTATAGAACTATGGACAATGAGTCCAAATATAGTTTTCGGTATGTACGTTAAATGCATACTGCTTTAGACGCTGTATAATGACTCCTTTTTGATTTTTATCTTATTACGAAGTTAGTTGTGCTGCATTAACAGATAACATACTTGTATGCGACTCAGAAGATTTGGCAGCCGATGTTGCTCGACAGACATATAAAGTTAGAAGGTCCGAGGACGCACGATTTGCATCAAGCCAAGGCAAAAGCGCCGGCATATTGCAAAGTGTACTCGATGCTGCAAATGTATGGTGGATATGATTTCTCAGTTGAAGTAATTTAGCGTCGATGATGTTTATGCCATAGGATGAACACAATTTTCTTCTTTACGAATTTTACATACATCACATTTGTAAAAGCAATAGAAATGTTTAGGAGCACCCTTGGTTATGGGTTGTATACGTGCTTAGTGTCCTCATTCCTATCATTCTCATAAGTATGTTCTGTTTTGGCCGCAAATCCACTGCATATATTTCAGTTGCACAAAAGAAGAAGACTGACACATCTACTATTGATGATGAGGTTTTTAATTCGTCTCTTTAACTGTTTTTCGTTATGATGAAATATCTGCAGGTACCTGGTCTTGTGGACGATGAAGAAGATGAAAAGGAATTAGAGGACTCTAAAATTGAGGTGATGTGTGTCTTTCATCCTTTATTGTATTAGTTGAACTTCTTCATCATACAGGACGTACAGCCTCAAGGATCATCGAAGATTTCAACTAAGTCACAGAAAATCTTGAAAGATATAGAAGTAGGAATTCTTTTCATTTATTTCTCCAATTATGCCTTCGTTTTAATGTGATAAGAAGTCCATTTGTTTCAATTTAGGACGATGAAGGGAATCTGAGCGAATCCGATATCGTGGAAGTTGTGCCTGAACAAGAGTCACCAAGCGTGGAAAAATCTCCGACCATCACAAAAAGACGTGTCAGAAGGCAAGACTAATTGCACGTGTAAAGCTTTAATTGTCATATTGACTTGCAAGATTGTTTCTGAAATATTTGTTGTTCCATCAATAAGCCTAAAGCTCATATTATTACTACACTGTGTTCATCTATACGCCAATGAATGAGGTTTTGATTTCTAAAAGCTCATTCTTCTACTATTTAGTCGTAATCATACTATCATTTGGTCGTGATAGCTGCAAACTTTCTTGATATGCATCCATATATTGCTGGTTGTATCTACAACAATGCTCTTCATTCAGTGACCGGTCACATGGTTGATTCATGATTTTTTTTGGTTTTATAATTTCTAAAAGTTATTTCGATAAATGTTTATGCTTTGAATTGGAAAATCAAAATTGATAGATTACAATATCATGATATTGATATGCCACGTTTTTTGAAATAGCCATAAGGCTTGGATCCTGAATCGCGTAACTCGGACCGTCACCTCGCAGATGGCGGCGAGTTCTGTGTTCTTCTGTTACACTACCTTTTATTTTAATTTGTGTTGAAAAACTTCCACTTTTTTACTTTTGGTTTACGAACCATTTCATTTCTCCGTTCTCGGTGAAACATAAAGTTTGTATTACACGATACCTCGTATTTATCAATGGCGTGCATTCAAAGCTGCTCGACAGAGCCAGGTACATTCAGAAAAAAGACATTCAGGAAAATATTTTAACTTCCACTACCGAAAAAACTTCTAACACTTCTA
>KN716880.1:24797-44671 GCA_000816705.1 Dictyocaulus viviparus | reverse complement strand
TAATAATAATAATATAAATGTTACTACTGAAGTAACATAAATAACTAATACTGAGATAATATGCGATAGAGTATAGCTTAACTGCAGTGATTCAGAAGATAAAGCAATAGAGAGAAAAGCTGAATGGATGACGTTTTTAGAGTGAAGTTCCTTTTACACACTAAACACAAGCGTATGCATGCAGGTAGTGCTGAAGATAAATTGAATCGATGGATTCTTCGAGATATAGATGGGAGAAGTCGCAATTATCCTCTCGAATAGAGGATATTTTGTAATCCGAAATTTATATTAGTCAAATTAACGTCACAAGATAAAAGTATTATTCAAAAAATTGAAGAAAATTTTAGATGAATCCCTGCCACCCATAATACAATTATTGTTGGCGGTGGTACAGATACAATTTCAACGATCCATAAATCTAAAGATTTTCAAAAAGCACTTGGTCGCTCAAAATGTCGGTTTTAGAAAACAAATTCCAATTATGATACAATGCCGAACCTCAAACTTGTATAATTAGACCTTTATTTAAAAATAACCGAAATAACTATGACACATTACAATAGTGCAGATAATATGATGTAACGAAATTGAGAAAAAGATAGGAAGAAATAGGTAGACGACAAAGAATGAAATGAGTTATCAAGTGACAGATGCTCCTCAATAAAGGTTCCTCTTCATATCCTTCACTGATGCAAGTGAGTTACGTGTTTATATAACCTGCAAGAGAATCATGATAAATTCGTCATGAAATGAATGATATTATGGATAAGGTGTGGGTTAGAAAAATAGCAGGTACCCTACAAAACAGAGGATTTTGTTACATCGGTGTTCTATCATGATGTCAAGCGGCAATTGCATGTTAGACATTGCAATTTGTTTCTATAAAAATAAGAAAAAATTCTAAACTCAAACATTTAAATCTATTGAATCACAGCTTCACTTAAATACAGGAACATAATGTTAACATAAAATAAATAAATAGTAGAAATAAAGAAGGTGAAAGCGAGCTCACAGCGTAGGAAAACGATGACAAGACACTCAAATAATGCTCGATCCTGAATTGGCTTCAATCTCTCGCCGTTTTAATCAATTTTTAATCTATGAGTTTGGCGCTAAAATAATCACGACTTATGCATTGTTGAATTTCGTCGCTTGATATTGAGAACATTCTCGAATAAATGTAGTTGCGTTGTAGACGAGTGTACATAGGTGGGACGACAACAGTGGTGGTGATGCAACAGTAATTTTGCTGGCCTGAATCAGCACACGAAGCTCGCTCCCGCACTGAGTTGTGGACCAGCCCTGCCATCCCTCCAGGTTCAGTGAATTGGTACCGAACAAATCTCAGTCAGACTACTAGCGATGAATTGATAAAAAGGGTCATTTCAGGTTATTTTTAAGACCACTCACACTCAATTACCTCCACGATGCCACGTTGAGGATGATCCCGTAGGCATACCCTGCAACAAGTATTGTTCAACGCAAGAGCTTATCTAGTGTTTTACATCACGCTAATTACAATTTTACACATTAAATTTGGATTCCAATCACATATCACTTAATATTAATTAGAAGAATTGTAGTGACCGATGCGCCAAAATTATAGTGGTGTCATTGGGTTTGGAACGAATATGGATTGATAGAAGATTAACCGACTCTACAAATGTGTGTTGAATTGCTAACGGATATTAGTAATACCAGTGAATACCTTACGTTCGACGTGATAGTTTGCCACGCTGGTCTTTAGTACTACTCGCCTCGAATTTGTGTAATCGAACCTCAAACTTGGGTAATTTAATCTTTATTTAAACAAAACATAAAAATATTACATCACGATTACAACAGCGATAAATCAAGAATATGCATAGTATGATTCATGAGATTAGGATTATGCAATCAGATAACAATTATCAATCAGATACAAAAGGTAAAAATGATTTATGAAGATTAAAAAGAATACGTCACGAATTAATATACAGGGATGGTCAGGGAAATTGTATGAGACTTGTAATATACTGAGATAACGACAATCAGTTTAATGGCAAAGTTGAAGAGTCCCTCAGCTAAGTTTGATTCCAAATCGACATATCGAAATAATTGTGGTCTTTTATGAACCAGTACATTTGCTCTATTACTCGCTAACTTTCGCTACGATGTTTATTTAGAGAAAGTGATTATATGATATGTTTTTACTTTTCTACGGTTCAAAACCGCAGTGATTATAACACCATTAAAAATTTAAAGAAGCAGGATTTAATGAATGGCTTGACTTGATCTTAAGATTCATGTCGTCCTATGTAATTTATCAGACTCATATTAATTTTCCTTGAGACAAGATAGAACTATGGGACAAATTATTTTAGGTGTCTCCGCAATATCCTGATACTACTGGTCATTTTCATTCGGTACAAGTGTAGTCTCAAAACTTGTTTGAACCTGTCAGTTTATTATGTATGTTGCTTTGAGCCGTGCTTAAGCTGAATGAAAAGCACCGCTTGGCTAGGCTTCTTCAAACATACGTGAACATAATTCCGTAGGCCTGCAGAGGCATGACCTCCAATATGAACAGTATACGACACCACTAATATTGCTTCCAATTTTCGGAATACCTTGATATTATGACAATTAGTGCTGAATTAATGTGCGTGTGGTAAATAAACTACTAAAAATATCTATTTTGTAGAAAATTTCATTTTTAACTCAGTGATATCCTTCCAAGTACAAATCCTACGATAATAGAAAGCATCACCTAGTCTCCTAATTTATCGTATGATCTACTTATAATCTCGCAACGATATTACGGCGAACATTTCGTTATAGTTATGTGTCGTTCTCATATTACTACATTGAAACCATTTTTCATATTCTTAGTTCAAGATTACCATATCCGTGTCGCATATATGCCCTACGCATTTGTGTTCAACGCGATATAGTGGTGATTGAATGTGAGCCTAGTTTATACAGTGACTTTAGTTGACTACTCTCCACCAGGTGTGTGTTAGTCGTCCTACTCAGATTTCTCCAGTACCAATTTACTAGCCCCGCAGGGATGATGGACTTGCTAGGCCTGGATGCGGCCGAGAACTGATCCTGCGTGTCACTGTAGCACCTCAACCATTCCGCCACTGTATGCCCAGAATTGGGCTGTAATTGTCTTGGGGAATTTGTCGCTCTATTACCACACTTTCTTGAAAAGTTTTCTTTTGACGCATTTGATTTTAAGAACGAAATTTTAAATCCAACAACGCCAATAATATTGACAATTACATGAACAGTATTATTAAAAGGGGGCGCAGTGGCTCAGTGGTGGAGGTGCCGCAGTGATACGCCGGCCCAATCAGTTCGCCGCCGCCCCCCAGGCCCACCAAGCCCGCCATCCCTCCCGGGGCGGGAAATTGGTACCAGAGGAATCTGGTTAAGATAACTGGCACTGACTTGGTGAAGAGTAGTCAACTCATGTCATGTATAGACCAGGCACGCACTCAACCACCTCCACGATATCACGTTGAACATGAATGCGGGGCGGATCCCACCACAAGGGATTGATCAACGCCAACAATTATCTTATTATCTTATTATTAAATGCTAGCCGGCTCAACAAATTGCACCAATCCACCCAGTACACATACACTAATAGTCAGTCTGCTGTTCGCATCAGAAACCAACTCCTTACCCACTTTAACCACATCATATAATTTAATTCAAAACATCCACCAAACTGTTGACCTGTCTTATTGGATGCAAAACAGCTACCATTATGTACGAAGAGGTGTCACAGTGTAATGAACCCTCATTTGTGCAGTGCAACGTTCAGTTCAAAACGCTTTGGAAATTTAATGTTAAATCCCTTAACATTACAGAAACCATCGAATCTGACAAGAATACATGGAGGATCAGCAAGAGGTTTGATAGAATTGTTAATCACACGGCAAATAACGATTAGAATGTGATTAAATGTATCGCTACTGCTTTGTTCTGAAATAAAAGAATTTTGAAGATACCTCATCCACCAGCTAAAAACTTCAGCTGAAAAATCACCAGTTAATACATTCACATTTATACGACTACATCGTCACGTAGTTGAAAAAAATGAATGTTAGCTATTTCATACTATCATCCTTCTTGTTTTACTTTTGCATGTTCTGTAACATATCCAAATTTCTTCGACTTTAGTCTAATAAATGAGAAATGTGGGAGATCATATTTATAGACTCATGCTCTTAACAATGTAAATTGTGGTAAGATAACATCCAAAAGTGAAAAAATGATGAAACGTTAAAAGAATAGAAGTGAAAAAGCAACAAGGTCATAAATTTAACGTTAGTTAATCCATGTTGTCTTCGTCGTCAATTTTCGGAGCTAGATAGAATCGCAGATGTCCGTTTTGTTGACCAGTCGCTTTACCATCATCAGTTAGTGGATATCTACAAGTACTACTTAGTAGGGATTTTTCGCTGATTCAAATCTAGATGGATTTCAGAAACTAACTCGACCACTACAGGTACATCATTACACAACGAAATGCGCACTCGACTAGACAGCGACGTTGCTTTCGTAAACTGATTCATGTATTTGATAGAGAAATTTACATTCACCGGGTCAGAAACTTCTAATGAAATGGTCTGAAGAAAACTATGTTTATAGACTTCACCCAGTGAAACTTTGACTTCTTAAATTTGTCGTTGTTCAGAAACCTATAAATCAAAGGCCAGATCTAGTATACCTCATCTTCATTATCTGCATTACTACTTGGTGAATAAGTTATAACTGACTGTCCTGTATCGCCTTTTCCAGTAAAGACAATACCAGCCTGCAATCTCAACACACTTGCTCAAAAAAAGCCTTTTTCAAATAACTTTTCAATACACCTTAGTGGCGGTAATATTCAGAGAGTCACTAAACATAGACAAATCCTTGCATGTTTTTTGGAACTCAGATGACGGCATTTCGCAGACGACGGCATAGTCTTGTTCCGGAATACCAAGGTGTTCACTGTCTATGTCCATCATTTTTACTGTTACATCCTTTAAAAAAAGACAATCAAAATTCTAAGAACAAACCCCTACGCTTTCCTCCCGTAAAGTCCATGTATACGTAAAATTAAAAATCGTCCGATCACCTGAGTTTTATCCTTTTTTATGTCAGCAAAGGTGAATGTAATACTATCACTGTCACCTTCCTCGAACCTTATCATACAGGTGTCGTCGTTGTTAGCGCATTTCAAAGCTTTCGACATGTTCGCCAGCGACATACCAAGGTTAATTGTTCTGTCACAGCGATATGTATCAAATAAACCAACCTAAACATATTCAGCTCCATACAGATTTACAAAGCCATATAAATTAGATCATATTTTCAAGAGCTAAAAAATATGAACGTTCTTAATCCTTTTCCGAAACAACACATAAATAGCAGCTGACAAACAATTCACATATAATTTAGCATACTATTAACTGGCCAATATTTAGTACTATGTATTGGATTACTACATTATTTTTGTAACTACCTTATTGCATAGATCTAACAAGTAAAAACTGATTGAAAAAACAGTTACTTCTAATTTGAGAGACACTAGTGCTACGTGAGAAGAATCCATCGCTTGAAGACACATAGCCGATTCTGAACAATCAAACGGGGCATCTGTTACAAGATCCTAAAAAATCACTGATTTAATCAACAACTAAATTTAAAGTACTTCGATACACCAGACCTTGATTGCTTCAATGATTTTCTTGAGAAGAGCGGCATTTGCAAGCTTAGCCTCGAACATGTTAGTATTTGAACAGCTGCCTCAACAACATTGGTAACATCAAAACAGAATGCTCAATAAAAACAACAAAGATTAGAAAAGGTCTCTCAGTATTGACTAAAGCTTAACTAGAAGCATGCTACCTATTGTCGTACACCACCTAAAACTTCCGAATCTACGTCAAACCTAACGGGTAAACAGTACACATTATACAACCGAGAGAAAAACTAAAGATATTTGAAAGACGAACTCCGCATCACATACACGTTCTTCGTAACTACGCGCGTAATCATTTATTTCCCGCGCTAAAAAAAAATTAAAAATTCTCCACAAACTGACAGAAGAGCAGATTTAGTGTAGGACATTTTTCTAGTTTACTAAAAGATTAAAACATTTGTGCAAATAATGTTTATATATAGGAAGGATTTTACATATCCGAAGTGGGCTACCCACCTAAAATTAATAATGTGGAAGAAGCGTTCGTGTTTGAATATTTCTAGTTGGCAACACTGAAATCTCGAGCGTGGCTTCCGTTCACAGTTTCGTATCTATGAGACTAAACACAAGTAATACTCAGGTCTTACTTTCGTAACATCTTAACTCTTCAGTCACATGTTTTTGAATGTAAAAATAAGTGCTAGTGAAAGTGGCAGAAATGGGAAACATTCAAGGAAAATAACGTTTATACAGAAAGGATCATACTGGTTAACACAATGTATTGAACACATACTGTCCCCAACACGTCAGTATGGTCGCAGATGACAACACAAATTGAGCAGTTTTATTACAATATGCACTGCATTAGAATCACGGTATTGTTTCATTATTGTGACAATGTTCTTAAATCTACAAATCAATTATACAGACATGTACACACGAAGTTAGTCACACTTGAAATAACAAGCTAATTACTTCAGGGTAATAATAAGTATTAGCTATGTTTGGTAGTGAAATAACACATAAATTATCATTAGTAGTACGACCAGTAAAAAAAAACAACATCCTCTTATCACGAGGCAGTACGTCCAAAAATAAAAACATGGATGAGACTGAAATTCAATCCTATGCTATTACAACCCAGTAAATATGTTAGCTTTCATATTTTTTCTGTATTTCCAATGCGAGCGGCCTTTTTCTTCAGGTTTTGTAATCTTCGGTATTCCATGTAGTTTCTCAACATAACTGACTTTTTTCTGATCTTCTTAATCTGATCTACATTTCTGAGTTCTGCTTTCCTACCCTGAAAACAGCGTTAAAAATCGTTCAATAGATTTATATTACAAATTAAGAATAATGCTTACTTTAGGATATTTTTTCATAGTATTTGTCTTGAATTTCTTCCCTTTATTATTAATTCTTGCACAACCTGCACTTTCTAAGTGAACGGGCTCACTTTCGTCGTTCTGCAAGATCCATATGCTAAATGTTAAAGCAAAGCCATAATTTAGTTACAAATTGGCACCATTACAACCTTCTTATAAACAATTTTTTGTTTCTTCTTCCAGTCTTCGTAACGGCCTGTTTTGTACGATGCTGGCAACCAAGTTCCATCTTCAGTACGTATCCTCTTCATATTTTGACCATCACCAGCAGCTCCAACAAAACGTCTTTTTTTGCGATCCCTCAAAATCACATAAATACAAGCATTTCATAATCACTATAATCCAGAAATTTTTAGCCAGGAAGCACTATTTGTTATAATTTTAATTGGAATGGTTTGCCAATTATGCAGACCCGTCACAGCTATAGGTTTTCGGGTCTGATCATCTTTCTTTAATAAAATAGTACACATATTTCACTGTTTCAATCAATTATGCAAATCTATGAATCATAACTTAAGAATAAATGTCGACTTCTTGTCATTATTACTTTCCAATGTTGAGAAATACCACAGTGATCTACTATTAGTGTAGATTCAAATGATTGCCCTTTGAAACTGCGAAATTGTGATCAAAATAGTGACTGCCTTGCAATGTTTGTCTAATAACAAATTCCTTGATATCCACCAAAAAATTGAATCAGAAATCATGACAGACCATCTTTTCATGTTATTTTGTTTGAACATTTCTTTCTCATTATCGGCAAATAATTCTATAGTTGAACTATCAGCTTGTCTTGAAAAATCCAACTTTTCCAATGCTAAATGCTTTTCACGCACATGTTCTTCTGATGAATACGAAATAAAATGAAGTGTCTGAAACCAAATAGAAACAATAAGCAACAAAATTTCTAATAAGAATAATATTACCACCTCAGTGATGACAAAACATTACCTTTTCCTTTCGTCTTTCTTCAGCTTTCCCAATTTTATTTGAACGTTTCCGGTTTTGAAAGCCATTGAACTGTACACTATCAATGTCTTCTGACTTCAAAAAGAAATCATCCTTAGCAAAAATATTTAATGCATCACACTTTTGTCATTTTACACCCACAATTTCTGCTTCATGCGCTTTCTCATCAGTAGGATTTTCATCTTTACCCTTGTATTTTTGTTTATTGAGTAAAGTATTCTTCCACAACATTTCTTGTTCGTTCACTTGGCGAATACGTCCTTGATGTTGACGTCGCATTTCTTTCATTACAGCAGAAGAATGAGATTTGTTTCCAATTTTGAATTCGAAAATGGTCTGCAGAGAATGTATAAAATATCACCAGATTAAAAAAGTTGTCTGCAGATAAAATCAGAACGTTCTTCAATAAAATTGGAACAAAAAGCAATAATAGTCTATGCACAGCTGTCCAATCACATGGAATCTAATAAGAACGCACCAAACGAGTTCTATAATTTGCCAGTTTGTTTAGTATGGTAGATTCATCAGTATCGCCCGCTTTACGTAAGAAGGGATGAGAAGAACAATATAACACTTCGAACCTATTGATAAACAATGGCAAATTGATCACGCTTCAAATCAAACATATTGGAATATTTAAAACTCTCAAAATCATGACTTTCAAAAATAACAATATAAATAATAACATGCCGTAATTCTTCCTTCACCCTTCTGGCCGATTCAGCAGAGGGTGGAGGCCGAGTTTGAACAAAACGTATCATAGCATTAGCCGCTTTTCTTTTTAGGTCAATCTGAAATGTGGAAATCACTTTTGAGGCTTTATAAGAACCCTATGATGATGAAGTACCATCTCTTCATTATTGTCATGGATTGAATTAAGGAATTCTGACTCCAGCTCGACAATGCTTACAGGTGTTTTACCGATAAGAGTGACTTTTTCTGGAAAGAGAAAATCAAGAATACTCATTAACAAAAAATCGAGTTCAACATGAACTAACTATTTGACTGTCTAATTATATAAAGACAAGTGGTTTTTTTAAAACCTATCAAACAGTTTACCATATCATGGTGTTTGAGAGGTACCACTGATAGATTTCAATCTTTACATGGGAATTAAGCTAAGAGTACGCCTATCAAGAATCGGCATCGGATAAAAACCTGTGGCAAGCTCTAACTAGATTGAACTCAGTATTTCAAAGAAATACGACAGATAAACCAGTGTGTAAAGTCCTGCCGTAATCATTTGCATAATAGGTTCTACCATCTACCTAAGTGAATAGAGAGTTGATGAGAAGAGGGTCAGGTTGAAAAAACGATAACGACATTCAATCACTTCTTAAAACTGCTGTTCTCGTCGAATTCCATTTAATCGCCCTACCAAAAACTTGGAGCAAGAAAACCAACATACCCAATTAGGTGACAGAACTTTTATCATACGCAGAAGAAAATTTCCGTCACGAAATGAGGATATGTAGATGCTATTGCACTTCCACTTACTTCCATTTCCTAGTTACTATCCTACCACTCCGACTGTTCTTCGTTTCTAGCTTTAATATCAGAAGAGTCAGCATCATTAACTATTGCTCACAAATTGGTGCGGCTGACAAAATCAAATTGGACATGTTTTATAATAAGTTGGAGACAGTAATTTGCAAACTGAAACAGTTTTACAAATTTGTTGTTAGCCACTTCAAGACCAGATTGAGAGGAGCAAATGAAATGAACGCTGAATAGGAATGTGAGGTCGAAACTAGAATGAAAACTGGGGTCCAGTGGTGGATGTGCTATAGTGAAAGGCAGACCTGAGAGTTGCCAGCCGTCCCCAGATCTATCAAGCTTCTTATAACTGCACTATTGAAATACTATTTTTAAAGGAATCTTGGTAAGATAAACAGCACAGTCTTAGTAAAGAATGGTCTCTGTATAGATCAGGCTTGCATCCAATAACGTCCACAATGTCAAGCTTTTAATGTCACGTTGAACATGAGTGCGTAGGCGCATCACTCAACAAGAATCTATCAACGCTAAAGCTTACCTTAACCAGCTTATTAGTCTCATAACAAAGCAACTCATAGGTAGATCATATTCTCAAGAATAGATAGATGATGGTGTCAAAACGATGCACAAATCACAGCTAAACAAGCCCATGACTTTACTATGGACGTAAGATTCTCCTAGTGAAAAGTGCATATCGAAAAATAACGCATCCTAATTCCAAAGTGCTATGCTTAGATTGGACATACGCTTGCTTTCCATCATATTTTCTTCACGCGTAAAAGCTAAAAAACTGCAACGTTCAAGAAGCGATACTCCAGGACTAGTTTATCCATGTGAGGATTGTGGCAAGCTAATTGGCATATTCATAGAATCGCAAAAAGATGCCTCAACCCTAACAATCACGCAAATTATTTCCTCATTTTTTCGAAGAGTACCGATGAAGTAAAAACGATACTCAATAAGGTAAACAAATAGAAAGAAGTATTGAACGGCGTATACGCCGCATGAGGACCCAGTTTGACTACAGAGTCCGCATCTATCTTTAAAATTCTTTGAGCACGAAGAACAATATGACCACCTGGATTCCTCTTAACAGAGTCAAGCGGGCTTCAGTAAAACTTGTTTTTGTCCCTCTTGCAGGGGCACAGTTCAATGCGTCGCTTTAGCTCGTCGGGTATCATTGAGCATCATAATTCATTGCTAATGCCTTTCTGAAAAGGTCTAATTATCGGATTGGTTGTCTTCCTGCAGTGCTTGACGCCCAATCAGTTACAGGGATGTGTCCACCGGTCAACATTTATACACATCGCGTGTCGGGCCCACTTTATCTTCGGCAGCTTGGCGTGTATGGCTGTATCACCGATCTTTGGTCGCTCAAGTAGGTATAAACTTCGGATTCCCTCTTTCACATGGGCGATATAGAAACGGACAGCACCACCCTTTACATATAGCGTTGGATTGTACTAAGCGATTCTTTCATCCTATTTTCACGATGTAATTTTTAAAAAATACGTTAAGAGAAGGAAAACTGCAGCGTTCAAGAGGCAGATACTTAGCTTATTAACTTATTCTTTGTTCTCCTGACTATATCCTTGTTGTTCTTCGATGTTCTTCAAGTTTTCTTCTTTTCGTCTTCTTCTGCTGAGTTTTGGTGCTATATTGTTGATAACATTGACTTCACAACCTAGATACACAACGCATGAGAACTCTGAAATGTTCTTTCCATTGAGTGTGAATGAGATATCAGAACTGTATCCGTTCAACGTCAATTTCTCCATAAGCACAGCTAAAGTAGGCTAAGATTTCTTCGGTTGCTCGTTGTTTGGTGAATCGAATACATCGTCAGAGAAGCGAAGATAATGAAGTTGCCGACCGTCGCTTTTCACTCCCATATCGTCCCATAATAATTTTCGCATAATATTCTCCAGAGTGTTGTGAACAGCTTTGGCGAAATAGTATCGCCTTGCTGAACCCCTCTTTCAACGTTAATAATGATGATGTCTTTATAGATCAAGATAAATTTGGTAAAGAAATCCTCGTATATTTCATAAAACACTTTGATACATGTAGTCGAAAATGCTTGATTAGTCAACACTTCCATGACCGGCTCTATCTCTACATAGTTGAAACCTTTTCAAACTTGATGAAAGTGAGACAGAGTGGTTTCTTATGCTCTCGTGATACTTCTAAGTCTTAAGATTGTGTAAATATGACCAATCGTGCGAAGCCATTTTCGAGACCTTGCTTGTTCTTCGTCTAATGTTCTGTCAATCGTGTAAAGCATGAGTCGTGTGAAGAGCTTACAGACCATAGACAACAAGCAGATTAGCGATTATTCCCAATGTTGTAAACTTTTCCATTTCTATGCAGCAATACGGTCTTTATTTTACATTGAATTTGAGCATTGCATTCTGAAAGGTAGTGTGTAAAGCGTCGAACCAATGTTTTTAGGAAAATTGGTGGTAGATTTTTTAGATGTTGTGGACAACAACTGTCTGACCCTTGAGCTGTACGATTTACTACCGACGAAATGGCATGCCTGATTTCGGTAGGGAGGACATTCGGAACAACATAATCTTCTTTCCTCTCTTCACAAAAAGGTAGGCGAATGAAGGTATCGAAGAAAACCAGGTGAAAATCGTAGCTAATTTTCTTCATTGCCTTTCTGGAAAAAATAAGTGTTCCATTTTGGTGAATAAGAGTAATCATTTTGCTCTCACGATTTGTGACACAACGGCGGGCGTTGCGAATGCTCTTGCGAGCCACAGCTCCTTCATGCATCACTTCTGCTCTTCTATCTTTGAATAATACGAAGGATAAATGAAATAGGAGAGCAGCAAGGGTCCGATTCGGGCACAGGCGTCGCCGGCTAAGTAACGGACCCAAAACTAAAAGCTCTACTCTTCGACTCAGCAATCCTTTCAGAGAATTGTGTAGAGCAGACGTAAATTGAAATGGATAGACGGATGGAAAATGTGGTACGATCTGCATTACCGGTTAAGACGGACAAAGCAAGTACCCAAGAACGATATAAAGACACAAATAGAGTTAAAAGTATGGAAGCACTAATAATTTTTTAGTAAAGTTCTTCTTATACAATTTCGCTATTTTATTCCATAATATTAATTTCGGTTGCTAATCTTTATATTTTTAAAAATTGTTGCATGAGAATTACACCGGAATATAAACATATGTTAACAAAAAACATCTACGTAACTTTACCTCAACGTTCACTTACTGTCATATTTATCACCATCTTGAGCGAATCGCATAGGTTTTCCCAAGAAAAGAAAGAGATCTATGAGATACGGTTGTTCATCAGCCGCGATAAGCGAAATAGCAGTGCCACTTCGCCCAGCTCTCGCAACTCTGCCAACACGATGAACGAATAGTTTTGCTTTAGGTGGAAAGTGTAAATTAATCACCTGTACAAAATAGTTATTATACAGTGATGAGAACATTCAATAGTACAACGATTGAAAATCATCTCACCGTATCAAGAAGTGGGATATCTACACCACGCGCAGCAACATCGGTCACAATCAAAATATTGGTCTTTCCCTCAGCAAACCTTCACAGTAAGCATTTGACTTGAAAATAAGCACAACGAGGCAAGTGCAAAAACAACCTTGTGATGTTCAATTTCCGTACAGTAGCGTCAAGTTGGCTGTATAAGAAGGAATTGTTGATGCCTGCTCGATTTAATATTCCAACCACATACATTAAAACAAAAGAAAATAAAATGAAACCTACAATTATAATCGAAAACATGAAGAAATCAGTTAATTAGGAAAATTAAAAATAGGTTTTGGGAAATTTAACGCAGTCTATAAGAATGAAAGTATGTTTATAAAATAAATTTGCGTAATGCTCAGCCGAAGAGAAGCACTCAACAACGCGAAACACCTTGAATTAAGAAGCACCTTGATCTTCGATGCGATGCCTATTTAAGCAAGCCTTGTTGGTGCACAATAACGCTTTCACGCATAATCATAATAATAATAATAATAATTAATAATAATAATAGACAGGTAACAATAGATACTTCCTTTCATTAAATTTTTAGTATGATCTAGTGAATTTAAAGTTTCGAAAAATAGCAGAAACGCTTTCTCGCACACCACACCATTTCTAAACATGAAGTCGTAGGTTAAAAAACAAAAGAGAGAGAATTACTTTTTTGAATTATTGAGTGCATAATGGTGGAGGTACCACAGCAGGGTCAACTCAAGCCACTATGTAAACAAGAATTGCTAGCATACAATCACTTCCACGATATCATGTAGAACACGAATGCATATTGCATCCCACAACAACTAACGTTAAACCGCATTATATTCTAGTATTTCACTATGGAACTCAGTTGTTCTAATAAGAAGAAGAGCTGTCAAAACCGACAATTAAATGGTGAAGATGTTCAACTCGTGTTCATTTTATCATTAAATCAGATTCCGGTCAGCTTGAGGAAATTTTGCTTTGTTTGTCTTGATAAACTGTAAAAAAGAGAGCTTTTTGTTTTGAAAAAAATTGAATTTTCAGGTTGTATGATGACATGAAAACAACAATGCTCTCAATATCAGTAAAAAAATACAGTTTTGAAGACGGTTTCAAAGGCCACTACTTCTGCAAAGTATTCTTGATGAACGACTTTGGACCAAGACATTCCCGGTCACTGACAACGTTGCAATGCTTAAATTAACCAAACCTATAAGAAAGAGTAGTGAAATAGACAAAAATTCAAAAAACAACTAAACCCTAGAACACGAAATTCCTTGCTCTTCCGGGACCACGTTTCAATTGTGACCCAAGCATAATTGAACAAGTCATACACATATTTGTAAATATAGAGGAATTAAAAGCTAAATATCATAAACATAAGAAAAAAAACCCACTCGACGTGTTTCATAGTAGCGCAAAACACTACAGTCTTGTTGTTTTCAGCATTCAGTTTTCGACACAAATGTAACAAAACAGCGACCTTCTCTTCAGCTCTGCATGTTGCGAACACCATAGATAAACGGTGGGAAATTTTCTCATCCAAATCCAAGCGAACTGAACAATTTCAAAACAAGCTTGTCAGATTCAAAATCATAGTGGATCTGAAATAAAAATACTGTTTTGAGAAAAACAATATACCTAACAACGGATCTACAAGTCCAGCCTTTGCAAAATCTACCAGGACTTTTGGAAGAGTGGCAGAGAAAAGTAACGTCTGCCTGCATTCAGGAATGCGTTTAAGAGTTTCCTTAAACAGAAGAAGAAACACAAAGACATTTAATGACAAATCTTGTTATTCGAATTTCAGCTTTGCAATGAAAGTATTCTTGGAGGAATTATATCAAAATAATACCGTACTTGTATGTGGTCTTTAAATCCCATTTCAAACAGGCGGTCTGCCTCATCAAAAACAACAAATTGTATGAAAGTTAGCCGAAGATTCATCTCAACGATGATGTGCAGGAGACGTCCAGGAGTTGCAATTAGTCTATAATTTATCCATATATGCTCAAACTTAAACATTAAATTTAAATTATTTAAAAACTAAACTATAAGAACCAAATTATAAACGTACATATCGGGATTTTCATGGATAGTGGAAAACTGATCTTCAATCGCATCTCCGCCTATAATGATTGCACAACGTAGACCGGTGAAACATGCAAGCTAGAAAAAAATATGCTATAGCACCAAATACGAGAACGAAAAAACACTATGATCCCTGCTAAGTTCTTCGCATTAAAATTCTAACCTTTTTAACTACGTTGAATGTTTGGAGAGCGAGTTCTCTAGTTGGTGAAACCAAAAGTGCGCGAATACCCTTAGTATCTCGAGTTTTGAGTCGTTGTAAAATAGGAATAACAAATGCTGCAGTTTTGCCACTTCCTGAAAATTACAGTTATTTCAAAGGACGTAAACCCAAAGATAGTACAATCATTGCAATAACACAAAATAGCGGTAAAGTATTCCACAAAAACTTTCGAAAACAGCATTTAATGAGAGAATTACCTGTGCGTGACATCGCAACAACATCCCTACCATCGAGTATAGATGGAATCGTTTTCCTCTCAAATAAAAAAAACAGTAATTGTAATATAATAATTGACCAGGAACTCCGAAACGTACTTGAATAGGTGTTGGATATTTGAAACCTTTTTTCTCAATGCCTTTGTAAACTGTATAGTCCAAACCTACAAACGGAAAGTAAATTAAATCGGAAAGTAAAAATAGTGGGAAAGCCATCAGAATAATCAGAATAAGAATAAGATTTATTGTATTACCCATCGATTGCCACCCCCCAGCTTTCTTTTGTTTCCGATTTTTTTCAAACTGAAAAATAGAATAGCTCCTTTCCTCGTCGTCAGACATAGGCTCCAAAGATAACTTCATGAAAATATAATAGATATTTGAATAAATGTATGTATAAACATGCACACATATATTCGTATATGTATATGTTTATATACACCTCAAAAAGCAAGCGAATGTGCATCCATAACTTGTTGATATTAGATTTCGAAAAATATGATGAGAGAACAGTTTGTTAATACAATTTGCGAAGGATTGCACACATTACGCAGGATTGAGTACATACAAAACTCAACGGGTCCTTCCTTTCCATTGAACATATCGATATCGTAATCAAAACGAATGTTTTAATTATGAATGTTTCCAATTACGATAGGTCTTGTGCACAATTTCAGAACTACATCTTGGTCTCATCGATATTAAACGCTGCCACTTCTTAAAAAAACTTTTTGCTGTATAATTATGTTTCTTTTAGACATTTCCTTAACAACTTTCCAAGTTATTTTTTTATATTGTTCGTATGTTCGTCATTGAACTTCTCTACACGACATGTTTACAAAATTGATTTTGACATATCCTATTCATCTGTCTTTGCTTCTTACAAAAAGCAGTCGTCATCAATCTGATGTGATATGGCTGACGACACTTTGCGTTATACTCGTCCTTTTTTTGAAGTACACGCAAATGAATAATCGAATTGCAGGATTCGAGTGCCATTAAATCAGCTTTAAGAATACCTCATAACGTTGAGCTAATAACAAAACTGGCAGTCTGAAAAGTGGACTAAACTTTGTTCCTAGCACATTATCGATTTCAACTGCAGTTCACTTTACTGCGGAGACCCTTGATATGTGAGCACTCAAAATTTCACTTCTTTTTTACTGGTGATATATTTACTGTTAGTTTTGTTTATACATTTATATGTTTATAAGATGTACTATTTATAATCTAGTTTACTTTTAACAGGTTGAAGTAATGCTTAAGATGGAAGTAATAGTATCGTGCACCATGTATCCATCACTCCTTTTTAAAAGTTAGAACCAATGAATTTGTAGAAGCGAGTGAGTATGATGTATTCTCCATTTTCCATTAAAGTATCCGCTTATAAGTATATTTACACAGTGAACAACTTAGGTTTAGGTTATAGATTTCTTCTTCGTGTTAAAGTTGTAGCCCATGATACAATGGGTGAACGGTGTAAAAATTTAATTGAAGGTTCGAAAATTGAGCAATGTAGGTTTCCGAAAATTAGCGGCATTGTACGTCATAATTTCATCTCATTTTTTGGAAAAATAAAACATTTTCTATGCCTACCAAGAGAAGGTATTAAATTATTAATTCAAGAGTTATTAAGAAAGAATACTATGTGAAATTTCTCGATAGTGGTGATGTACTTTCCTTCCACATTTTTATAGCATCAATGTCTATGAGAATAAAAATTAGGGTTTGCTACGCCTTCTTCCATTGCTTGAACTGTTGCCCATGAAGGCGTTTTGTATTCTCTTGGAGTCCATTCCAAAGTTGTTTCTGTTGTTCTAACGGTATGACCAGCTCATCACGATTTTATACAGTTCACGCAGTAGAATTTTCTTTTGAATTTTGTTTGTTTACTGATTGCGCTTCATCCAATACCTTCCATTTGCGCAAGAGGTTGGATGGTAATTAGAAAAATTGTCACCGTTTTTAGATAAGCTATGTGCAGACCTCCTACACTGTTCTGGAACTTTTTATTACTTTTTATTTATATTATCGTTTATTTTTTAAATTGATTCCACTAAACTATTAGGAAGCGAGGATTGTGGAACGGAGAAATCAGCATTATAACTTTGCCGTATTAAGTCCATACTATGTCGAAAGGTGGTAATTGTTCAATCTTCTTTCATCAAAGAAACATTGTATTCGATTAAATCTAGACGACACTTCTTCAGAATGTATCGTTCTTAGTTGCTTATAACAACTTATTTTTTTTTAATACCAAAGTACCATACCGAGCAGCTCTTTAGTAAGAATTTTGAAGAAATGATTTTCAGTGAAAAAGATTAGCTGCAGGCAGGAATCCTACTTTTCCTTTCTCTTTTCACTCAGTTACTCAAAATTTTCCCTTTCTGTATTCCTTCTGGTTGTTCATTCCTAATCTCGCAGTGATATCGCCAGCAATAACTTTTGAAACGAGTTTTCTTGGTTTTCCAATTTGCTGTAAAGCATGTCCAATTTCGCTCTTAAAGAGCGTACTAGCATTTAGGTTGTAAGATGCATTTGATGATGCTGACTTTTTCTTAACATGGGACATGGAGTTGAAAAACGATAACCTATGGAGTTAAGATGTCGCATGAAATGATTGGACAGGCGACAAATGGGTCTACGACGAATCCGACGTCTACAGTATTTTGTTGCGGGAATGTCCTTCTACAAACGATAAACCGACGTAGGTGATTTTTACCGCTTTTCATCTTTTGTACGGCTATCATACGCAATTTATGGTTAAGTTGATGTTAGATAAAATAAGGTAAGGTCGGGCGTTGACCAATCCCTGTTGCGGAATATGTCTGCACACTCGTATTAAATTCTGTCCTGGGTAGGTCGAATGCGAGCCTGATTTAAACAGTGACTTGGTTGACCGCTATTCAAGGAGTCAGCGATGTGGAGAAAAAGAAACCTGATTCGAGTCTGCGTGTCACCGTGCACCTCCAACATTGCTCCCTCGCCCAAGTTGAGGCAAAAAATTGTAACTTTCAGCCGTAGAGTATGACTGTTCTGGCGTTATTTATACCATTTTCTACTCATAACCTCTAATGCAACATCGTTTCGTATTGACTAGTTATTGTTGATTTAAACATTTCTCATATAATTGTTTATGACAATTTCATTTTATTAAGCCTTAATTACTACCCCAATATTTACATACTGCTTTAATATATTTTCAGAAATAAAGGTCCGATCACATATATTTTTTCATGATCCACCCCTTTAATGAACAATCGTTTAATTTCCTTCCCATGTTGGCCTTCTCTTCTCATAAGGAAAAAGCTGAGACTTCGAGCTCGGAGTAAATCATTATGATTGAATTAGTAGACTGAGTAAATGATTCTTTATGGATTTTGGATTCACTAGAGACTTCTGAATGCAACGAAAAGCCTAGTGAAATATCAGTTACAATGACAAAAGTACTATCCTACTAAACAGCTAAATATAAAGTACAACTTGAGAACTCGAAAGTCGATTCTCGGTTAGTTCAAATAACGTATTTCATAACAATTGTGTTGTGCATTTCTAATGATTGAATTTTATCAATATCCTCTTCGCTAATTAATATTTGACAATGTTTCCTTTAATGTATCAACAAAAGAAACTCGGATTCTATGTTTATTAAGGTGTTCGAAAATGCATAGATAAATAAGACAAATCATACAACAATAGCTCTTATTTTAATTGAGAGTACACTAAGTTGTTTGACGTGGAGGCCGGAAAATAACTGTAAGGCTACAATTGGAGTAATATATCGTAATACTTATCACGTGATCAACCATATGTTACTGTCATATTGAAGAAAGTATTCCTCAAGCGTCGACAACAAACTGATACTAGAATAGACCTAATAAAGATGAAATCTAGTATTTGAATAGCAACTGATTAAGTGCCGTAAGAAATACTTAAAAACCAGAACACAAATATAAAAAAGTACGGACGTGATCGCTAAGAATATCACAAATGAAACGACATGGAAAAAAAATTATTATCCTTATACCATCGAAAAGTATTAGTGGCAACATAATACGGAAGATTTTAGGATGCACCTGAGAAAAACTATAGGGAGAAGAACAAGTTACAATAGTTGGAATATGGTAAAAGAAATATTGGATATTTGATGGTGTGGGATGCTTTTTTTTATCTCAACGTAAAATATATCGTTCAGGTCATAGAAAGATCCAGCTGCAAACGAGACGGTACCTACAAGAAGGTAGCGTAGTGTTACACTCTTCATTATAACTGCAAGCATATATATATATATATATATATATATATATATATAT
>KN716879.1:26040-37068 GCA_000816705.1 Dictyocaulus viviparus | reverse complement strand
TATATATATATATATATAAAATCAATAAATTGAGCAATAAATAGAGAATTGAGGCGAAATCAATAAGTGAATTTTCTCATGACATTATTTTTTATTTTTAGCTGTTTTTACTTTTACTTTTCGTAAATAAATCTTAATAAAAACACGATATAGAAATTGGGCAAAAATAAAAATTAATTGTCCAACTTATTGTTTACAGTTGAATTTTGAATGTTTTCCACTATGAAACGATTTCAATGAAAACATACTAAAAGAAAAAGTTGTAAATAAAAACAAAAATAATTCATAGTGACAGAAACGTCAAATGTCGTATACGCTGAAAATTTTTATTTACTCTTTCTTTTTTAAGAAATTGTAGAATTGACTTCATAAAAACGTGTAACACTGTATACGATGAACTCGACAAATAAGTTTATTATCAACCCATAATGATGCTGAGTTAGTCGCAAAATTAGAACTGTAGCGCGGTTTCGAATCTCGTCTGAGGTTTTAAGCTTTGCGACTAGCTCAGCATCATTACGGATATTAGAACATCATTATCACCTTTAATAGCTGACAGAAAATATATATAATATGAAGATTTTGTCAAATGATATATATTTACCTATCAACGGCACATCCATTTTCATCAAGCAGTAGAACCTCACGGCCACCGTCCTCTTTGACGCTACACGAATGTACTGTAGCACAAAACGGCGAGTCTTCTGTAATATTCAAATGAATATTTGCTAATATTACATATTGAATAAATATATTTTGGCTATATAACTTTCAGAAAGCAAAATCAATTCAAAATGAGCAATCTCGCGGCCAACTAAACCTGTTAGTTTTCCTTCAGGATCACATGACCATTCATGATATACTAATTGACCTACTGAGGCAAATTTCACTGGATTCCCATTTTTACCTCCATCTAGCACCTAAAATTAATTAATATGTGCGCCTCAAATTAATCACTATGTTTATTCATTGATATTTTGTAAATTTTATAGTTTTCATATTATTTTTCCATATTGATTTATTTTTGTTTTATTTTTATCATTACTATTTATCTACTTTTAATCTATTATCATATTACGTTTTCTTATTTATGGATTAATTCATTTCATTTATTTTTTTATTTAGCTTTGTTTTTGATATTATTTGTTTTTTCTCATAAAAACACTACAGTTCACAAGTAATTGAACTAACAATAAAAAGATTTATCAAAGTAAATTAAATAATTCAACTCGTAAAATGAATTTGAGAAGGAATTTGACGAATCCGTTAGCATTCAAAAGAGTAGATCAATTGAAGACTCAGAGTGAAGCATGGAATTATCATTAGAAATTGATAGGCTTATGAGGATAAGCCCTCACAGTAATTAATTTTAAGAATTTAGCTAATCTCAAATTCATCTAATAACGAAAAAATCATTTTAAACGGTAACTGGTACGTTGCATAGAAAATTGGGTGATTGATTTTGGACATCATTTTGATTCATCCTGACTTTGACTTATTATACTCAAAGAGTCGTATAGGTCATGCTACCGAAAAATTTCTGAAATTTATCACTAACGAAACAGGTTTTCTGGGAGTGTTCCGTTCTAGAAAGAATAATTTTTTTTTAACCTCATGATTGCTGAGTGAATCAATCGATTAATTTCTGAGTAACTTTGATGAGTTCAAGTGAATAGTTTGTTTCGTAATGTCACCATAAAAAAAGTTGAATGATAGAAAAATTTTTTATCTAAAGCGATTCAATTATAGAGAAAATAAATTGCCTGTAAAAAAAAAAAAAACGTTTCATAGAAATTGAATAAAAATAGCAATTTTGAATAAAGTTAGACAAATGAAGAACATCAAACAAATTTAAATACGCCGAAAATTTTTTTAACGCTATGAAGCAGTAAATTACTTAAATATAAATCTTCTAATAGCATTGAGATACACAAATGTTTTCGATTAATTTTCCTTAAAGCTCAGAGCTAACGCTTGATTTCTGTTCTTTGAAAACGTAAAAAACATGCTTTTTGATAGAATTTGTTTTACCTAAAAATTGCGAGGATGTGCTTGATCTTCAGTATAAGTAATCATATCGTTGTAGAAATCTCAAAAAATTTCAAAATTTCAAGAAATCACTTGCCTGATATCGACATTCGGGAAGAGAGGCAAATGCGGTAAGTGTATCTTCCGTAACTTTGTATACATCACTGAAAATTATATAAAACTTACAATAATCTTATGTGTAATTGAAATTTGGTCTTCGATTGACCCTAGCAAGAAGAGCTATCCCACTCGTGAAGAACATTAGACGGTTTTCCTTCTGAAGTTGCTTCTTCATCACCAATTATCACCAGAACGTTTCTCTGCATATCATTCCCTTCACTAAAATTACTCGGTTTTATCAGCTATAAAAAAAATAAAACCAGATAAATAACGAACTGAGCAATAATTAAAATAATAAGCTTATAAGCTGCTTACTTAAAGCTGGTGTTGAATTTATACCTAATAAGAACAGTTTGAAAAGTTGCATGTATAACCTCAACTAAATATTATATTTCCTTACGTAACTCATAAGTGGATTTAATAGTAGAGTTATTTAAACTCTCTTTGGAATCTAACGAAAATTAATCGCTTAGATAATTTTTCCGAATGTAATTAATTTGGTGAGGCGAAAAACACTTTACAATGTTTTGGAGGCAAATGTTATTGTGCTTTTTCTAGCTTTTCATGACGTATTTAGTAGAGAAATAAACTTCAAAAAAATATTCGCACTAATTGTTCAATGCAATTAAAGAAAATTTATTTCTGTAAGAAAGTTTATTATTTGATTGATAATGTAGTATAATATTTTATCATAATAGTTCTTACTGTATTCTGACGATCACTTATATTCTCAAGCAAATAAAATTTTTTAGAAGAATATAAAAAGTACTTCAATGGCAAAGTGATCTTTCTTTTAAAGTTCAACTTTTCCTCAATAAGGAGGAATTTGTGTTGATTTTCAAAGATTATCCTTTCAGAGTTCAGCGTTTGCTCAATATGAAAGAATTATTGTTGATTTTTTAAGGAATATTCGATTCATCGACAATACCTGACGTTCAAATTTTGTGTGACCGCTTTTGTTTCCTCAGCGTAAAAGCATTGAACTCTATAGGATTTGTCAATTTTCGTAACAAACATCTAAATAATAGCGCTTATTATCTAGGATAAGATGAGGTTTTCTTTTTCAAAAACAATTATCATACCGGATGAAACGATATTATCACCGTTGAGGTCAGCACTAATCCTTTAGGATGATTCTGAAATGTATATATTTTTTTCCTATAAATTTTAAAATCCTATTAAGTTATTTCTTCGATTATCCTTGTTTTTGACTCAAATTTTGTTCTCAAAACCGGAACGAATAAACAGAAAAAAAAGCAGCCGATCCTGCATAATACTTAAGTCGTTTAAAAGTACCACTTGACCTTTCGTAAATCGTTTAATGCGTTCTTTTTTGTGCTTTAATGTGTAGTGACTTAATATCTCAGTTATAAATCAAGAACATCACGAAAAATTAAACCCTATTGAAAACGTTGGTGTTCAACGAGCGAGGTATTACTGACCATTCGCAGAATCGTAGTGAATGCCTCATTAATTTTATATATTCCGTAACAAAGGTCATACGTAGAGCGTCGTCCACCGATAATGAATTTCCTAGAGACTCAGAATTTGTAAAGAAAAAAGAAACAAACCACAATTCTTTAATATAGAGAAAATTCTAATATCTCTAAATTCTAATATTTCATGTTGTCTGAGGAGATTTTTCGTCCTTGAAACCTCTTTTATGATGATCAGTTTCACTTCAGACGGCAACAACATAAAAAAGCAATTGTATCTGTATTGAAACTCATTAATGAGTCTTACGCAGCATTTAATGGTGTTGTTTTAAAGGATTCCTCACAATATTACTATCCTTAAAGAAAGTTTTCCCTCATACGTCCCACTTATTTAATACAAGAAATGAAAATAACAGATTTTTTTCTTCAATAACCAACACTAATTTAGTAGATCAAATTTTTCGTATTCAGTATTGACTGAAAACAAGAAATTAATAAGTCTTTTTTTACATAAAATACAAGAAGTACTTTGAGTTATCGTTTATTTGACCAAAACACCGAAAAAGAATCCTCAAATACATTTCTAAAGTAAATAAAACTATGAGGAAAAAGTCTTACGGAGCGTTGCCGTAGAACATCACAGGTGGCGAAGTCGACAGTTAAGTTGGCAGTTTTTTCAAACGACGCGTCTGATCGACAATCATCGATCCTTCAAATAGAATAACGTTTTTGTGTTTTTTCGAATAATTTTTTTAGATACAAAAATAAGAACTGTTTTTATTGACTGATTTGACGTCTTATGTTATTTAGCATAACTACCGTAATCTTTATGACCTTAGATTTCGACTAAGTATAAATAGTTGCAGTTTATTGTTTTTAGATACCTCTAACTTTAAAACTCACATATTTTCATCTGAGTGATTAATTAAATAACATTTTATCTAAAATATTTCTAATAATATGATTGGAATCTTATAAGTCGTTATCATATTTGTCTTTTTTTTCTAGCACAATTTTTTCATACTAGGCGTTTCGCAACACATTAAGCCTCAGGGAAATTCCATAGTACTCCATTCAAATGAAAGTATTTAAATAGCAAAGAAAAATGTATCGAACAAATCACCAATAATGTCCTTTGACATAAACATGTCCTTCAAATGGTGATTGAGTTGTAAAACGTACACCCAAAGTTTCGCTACCGCATTCGATAACTGGTTCTCCTGAATATACTAATATTTTTACGAAATAACAAAAAAACATTAAATTTAAAAATAAAATTCGAATCACACGACAACGAACTCATTAGAGTGTTCGGTAATGCGCGAGATATCAAACTTTTGAGATACGGCTTTTAGTCCCGTCGAGGAGACGAAACTAATGTGATCTACTCAGCTTCAAAAAGTTTGGAATTCGCTTGGTCAGTGGCTAATTAGTTAAGTTTTCAATACTGCGTTTTGTTTTACTTTTTTTATGATTTTTTCCTAAACAGCTAATGCTCACACGTTATCGATTCTGACGTATTTTCTCGTTATTGATTTTAAAAAACATTAATTGATTACCATCGATTTTTCGCTCATTTTATTAACAAGAAAACGATACTATATCTTCTCACCGTAATCGATAATGTGCTATAAAATTATAAATATTATAAATGTATTTTTTAGATTGGTTGAAATGTCTTGAGCAAACGAATATCGACAGTTTTATGGACGGCGATGAAAAGAAAAAGAGAGATGAGTAAAAAAAATATTGAGGTTTTCAGCCATGTCAACCTTAAAGTCGTTGCTATTGACATTAACTATTTGCGAAAATAATGGTGAATATAAATCACGACCTCAGAGTTTCATCATTAATAACATCACAGCAAAATAACTTTGAGTCAGTTAGAAAGAAAAAACCTCACCGACTAATCCATTATCTATTATATCTGCTATGGTAATAGTAGTTGACACCTGAAATTCTATTATTTTTCTACGACAAATAAAATCCAACAAATTCATAAATGAAGTCGTCAACAATCTCACCAAAATGATCCAAACTCTGAAAAACTGCCAAAACATCTGAGGTCGGTTTGAGTGTTTTTTTTCCTCTGAAAATTCGTAAATATTCGTTTATTCAAAGAAAGAAGAAGATGCGATTTATTTTAGATACAGTTTCATATACATATTAAATGAGGAAAATGAAATCGTCGGAAGAATTCTGATAGTTTGCGAAAGGTTTATTAAGCTTTAAAAATTGATCGTTTTTGATCTCTCTATCGTATTTTCTTAATTAAAAGTAAACAATAAAGATTCTCTAGAGATATTTTACATTATAGAATTGTTTGGTTGGAGGTAAAACTGTCGTTAACGAATTTCACCAACTCAAAACATTCGAAAAACAAGTATTTTAGGCAGAATGATGACGTTTAGTGAAAAACAACAATATGAACAAAAATAAATTGATTAATCACACCATTTTATGTGAACTCGAAAAACATCGTTGAGTTTCTGAAGATACACATTGCTATCTGCTGTACTTTGGTGTTCAGTTCCAGAGAAACAAAAGAACGCAAAAAAAAACCAACACCTACGAAAAGGTAAATAATATAAATTAAATGAAAATAAAATCCTTAGCTTAACTCAAAACCAAGTTGAATAATAGTGAAATTAAACTGGAATGAATTCTGTGTGTGATGAGTTTACGACTGTATTTAAGGAATTTTTCGAAAAAAAAAACGCGAAATTTTAAGCATAAGCTTATCTAGTAAATCCACAAAAAAATTGGCTCTAGAAAAAGTCATTCGTGTTCATTTGACTGAATGATATTTCATACCTATCGATTATTTCATTTCCTCAATTTCATCGATTACCATAGCAAATGAAGTTCACGAAACAACTCATAATTTTTGACATTTTGTTAAAATCGTTATGAAACAACTACATCTACTGCCAATGTAAGCAAATTATATGTATTTATGCAAATTTTATAAGAGAAATTCTTCGAAAACGTTAATAGAGAAATAAAGGAGGTGCTGTTCTTCGTAAGCAGGCAGTCAATCCGTAGTCGACGTAAATATCACCAGAAAAATATAAAGACCGCCCACAGTGATGACTAATGCGTTTAGAAAAACTCGTCAAAATATGGATGAGGAAAATGAAGTCGATCGAAAGCTATTTAAGAAATTTTCTAACGTCTAATTATAGCTGTTCAATCGTTATTTGTCTTATTGATGGCAATTATATTTTTCTTGTAGATGATGATAAAAAAAAGCTGGTTATATGTGATGTACTTTAAATTCACTTGGTAAAATTACACATTTTTCTTACTTTTCAACAGATACGTTCGAGTTCAAATCACGATAACTTCGTTGTCGTATCGATCAATTTAGAAAAAAAAAACCCGATAGGTTTAAAATTTCACATATAAGAAAAAAATAATGAAACACAGAACAACAACATTGACTATGAAAAGCAGACATTATTATTAAAATATAAAAATTATAACAATTATTGTATTAGAATAAAAAGTACTATTGCGTTCAAACAGATTATTATTGGTGTCAATCAAAAAAAAAAAATTATGAATAAAATTTAAATACGTTAAGCTTAACTGCTAACTCTACCTGAGATTACGGTAATCATTTTTAACTTTAAAACGTACCACTTTAATGATTGATATTTCCGTTATCTTTCGTTTTACTTAATTAAATCGACGAAAAAAAAAAATTGAAAATTTCCGCGAAAAGAACGAAATTTTCTTTCTAACGAATTAAATCGAACGTAAGACTAATACAAAAAAAAAATAATAGAAATCATTATGGACAACCTTTACTGAAAAGGAAGTAACAAATTTTCGTTGAAAATTCTGAATATCTTCTTTATTTACGTCGTTTTTTAGCTGAATATTTCGATCATTATCAGTAAGAAAAAAAACGATCAATAATCGATTAAGCTATTCGTAGAAGTTTTTCGCATATTCAATTCAGTTTTGTGAACATTTTCTTTGCAAGAAATAATACGTTAGTGAGCTTGAAAGCTTTAAAGCTTATCAATTTTATATTTGTTCCTACATAAATAAAAATATTTGCTTTTTGAACTCAAATGTCTACTTATTAGAGCATATAACAATTTATGTCAAAAATGAGTTAAAAGAAAATGAAATGAGGTGATGAATAAATAATCGAAATAGCCAAGTTTCTAGCTAGTGCCGTTTTTCAATGATTTCCGTCGTTCGTATATGTGAAAACTCGGACAAATTTATTTGTTTTGTATTCCGACCGATTTCCTCCGTATCATTACGGATCACACGATTCACATTCAAAATTACAACCAAATACACTCGAATAAATAAAATCTGGTTCGAGGTTTAAATTGAGGAATTCATTCTCTTTTTTCTTCTTATGAAAAAGTCGTGACATTTACTAGAGAGAGTGAAAAGAAAAATTCTGCTTGCCAATAATTCCAGCGAACTCAAATGACAATGAGGCCTTCGATTGCTTTAGTCTTTCCGAATATTTGTTTTTTTCTTAAAATTATCATTCTATCAATGTGATTGAAAATATGGAAAAAAAAACAAAGAATTAGCATAAGAGGTATTTGTAATGTGGTGAATTTCTTCACATTCAGAATTTATATCAAACGATAAAATATTTTATAAGTTTTCCTCCTTGTTGGTTTTTTGATGTTTGTATTTAATTTTTATGATTATATTAAGTATTTAAAATAATCGTATAAAAAATATTTGTACAAATTTAATTTTATCTATTCGGAACGTTTCAATAATTAAATCATCACGTTTCTTCCAAACAGAAATAAAAAAAGTTTTCCTTTTTCTTCTTCAAAAACAGCTTTCTGTCTTTTCAATATTATCGATTGTTTTGATCGCTTTCGTCGGCTGTTCAAACGATTTAGTTGATTTTACAATCAGAACGTAACACGTAAACACAATTAACCTTACGCAACAATACAAAATTACCGTATACGATGAATAGGAAAGCGTGGCGGGAGGTTCGTCGATACGTCCTCGTACGACAATGGTCATGACGTCGAGCTTAACACATCTTGGTGTCGATTCGAGGGATGAATCTCTGCATATTCAACAGATATCTGAAATAAGCCTAACAAAGAAATCACTTGAAAATTTAATTAATTCAGATTCAAACATGTATTTTTATTTTTTGTCAGAATGTAAGTGATAATATAGTAAACTAGACAACATTTATTATGCAGTGTTTCTAGTAATAATTTAAAAAATTCTGAAAAAAAAAAAGCTGCTTAATTCGTTTAACGACGGCTTAATGGAATGTTTTTCTTGTGTGCGTTTCAATTCATCGCAAGCCAATCCATCCATCTACTAACATATTTTACTGACCCCTTAGAGGTGAAAAGCTTTGGTTAGTACAATTCAGTTGCTTACTCAAATCTAATTTATTCAAAAAAAAATGGTAGATCAAATATGGATGAATTAACAAACATTATTTCACTTCATATTTCTTTATCGCCCACTATGTGTTGTTATAAGCTACCTAATCTTACTGATATGTATGACCAGATCCGTCTTCACCTCCTGGTGACACCTGTAGTACTTCTTCGACGTCATTCATCATGGTGGGACTTTTCTGAGGTAGATATATTAACACTTGACTTGACAACTTTCCTTAACTCAAGGTAAATAAAATAAAATATATTATCCTTAATTAAATTATTAACTTTGATTTATTCAACGTCAAAATTTCATACTACGAAATATTCTTACATTATAATTGAATGTTAATATGATTTAATTATAAGCTTCAAAGTGAGAAAAAATAATAAATATATATATTTCATTTTGATTTTATTTTTATTTACCTTATAAAACTAATATAATAAGTTTAACACAATGGTTTACTTCAATAAAAATTATTAATTTGAAATTTTACTTTTTTTTTTCTTCAAATCGAAATTTTTAGCGTTAATTTCGTTTGTTCTAATTTAAATTTAAATTTACCATTATGATTTCTTTATTTACATTTTATAGTTATTGTAATAATTTTGCAGAAACGTACAAAAATTATCTGTTTTTATTATTTGTAAAATTTTTTCCTCTTCTTTTTTTTTTTTGACTAAGCAACCAAACTGGTAGAAACTCACGAGTTATTTCAAATATGATTTTGACGATACGATTCAGTCCGGCTGATTGCTGATGTCATTTAGTTTTTTTTTTGCCTGGATAAACGTTGATAAAAATTTTTTACTGGATTTCTTTGAACAATATTTGTTATAGACGATATATTGATTTACCATAACATTTCTACAGGAAATTAACTAAAATAGTTTAAACGAACGAGGAAAAAAAAATCCAGTCCATTAACTAATTAGAATTGGTAGCTGCTGATAAAATTATGTAAAATGACTTCAAGTCATTTTCTTCTGTAACTCATCTAGATCTTAATCGATTTATTTATCACAATCACTAATATTCTATGAAAAATCAATAATGATTTCATGGCATTGAGGTTACTGTAATAGTAATATGTCTAAAAATTATCATAGATCATTATTTGTTAATGTACCTCATTTTCTTATGAGGTAAATATGCATGAATTTTCGTAAGCGTATATCAATATTAGATGTATTTAAGCATTCCTCTGAAATTTTTACCTGTACTGCCAAAACTTTTTTGCTTAGTTTGTTGCTTTTTTTGAAATAATTAATGTTTATGCAAATTAGTCAAAACCCTGAAATGGCCGATGGGCTCTAAAATGGATTCCTTTTTTTTTTTTTCCTCTTCTTAAATTGTTTATTATCTCGTAAGAATTCATACAGATTGTAAGCGTTAGTGTTCTTAAAGTACACATTTGTTTGAGTGTGAGGGAAAAAAAAAAGTAACAAATTTCTCTACATCATTGTCGCGTCCATTAACAAAGAAACCATAATAAAATTGAAAATATTGATGTGGTCCATTGTAGTCCATATAAAGTATTATTGATTATTTTTCAGGAGAATTTTTCTTCCCTCAATAACTCATCTATTTTTATTTGACTTAGTGTTGTGAAATTCTAAATAGTATTGTTTACAAATAAACAGTACCTTAAATACGCCTATGACAGAATGCGTTCTAAAATAAGATCGATGAAAATTGATCGTATAAAAAGCTTCTATGCAGAATTTTTGTCGCCTGATAAAATTTGTTATAAATCAAACAATTTCTTGTAGGTCAAGATCAATATGAAATTTATAATTTAATTCTATATGGATTGTCAATCGCAATAATATTAAGGTCTTACATATATTTGAAAAATGATATTATTGATTTTTCTTTGCTTAATTTAATACAAACTCATATAAAAATCTGTAGTAGAGGAAAAAAAGAAACTCATTACTGTATTTTCGTGACCACTTACCGCGTGCTTCTTCTATATGAAACAAAAGGAAACAAGCTGAGCAAAAAAAAACGCTATCGATTTTTTTCCTCCTTCTTA
>KN716879.1:3517-15805 GCA_000816705.1 Dictyocaulus viviparus | reverse complement strand
AACATTGTTTCAAAGCTTTTGACGGCATCAGTTTTGATCTGAAAATGTTATGCGACCAGAATGATGCCGCCGTTCGGTCGTTGAAGCAACGCTTACACGAAGATGACAAATTGACAAACAAGATAAATAGCAAAACGCTTTTAGCGTCAATACTGATTTCAACTGAAGATTAGATGCTTTACGACAAAAATAACTACGCAGCTAATTTAACTATTTCATATTTATTTATATACAACAAAATTCTAATTGTATATATTTGCCTTATGGAAGAGTAAGAAAGATGATAGAAATTCTAAATCAATCAAATAGAATTTTTTTACATCTTCATATCAATTTTTCTTATGCACTAACAAACTAATTTAAAATGAGAAGATGCACACATCAACAACATCTATAAAACACCTCACATTGAGGGTTAACACTCTATCGATGTACATCACTAATCAGAAGAAATTAAATATGTAAATAATTCAAAACAATATTAAATGTATAAAGATTGCGAAAATCGTTTTCTATTGGTCGAATCACTTTTCCTCTATAATTTGACCAGTCAAAAAATCGATCGTTCTGCACCATATATATTTTTTTGTTATTGAAGTCTTTCTATTGGAATATGGTAATGTATTCACTTGAATTTGAAATCCTTTCCATTACTACGGGTCGCTATTTTTATTGCCTATATTTGTTTTTTTTTTTTTTTAAACATACAAAAATTTAGCTTATAATATCCGTACAAACAGCTACATAACCAAATTTGAATACAAAAATAAAGTTTTATTTATTGAGGAAAAGAACAACAAACATAATCATTCAATGAATTTATTCAGCTTCATATAAGAACTCCATGAGCTTACAATTATTCCGCTGTAACGTCACACGTTTTTTTTTCTTCATTTTCTTCATGCTCATTTAATTTCTTTTTATCTACTGCATCAAACGATTGCCTACTCGATAACAAATGAAAATAATTCAATTTCAGGGCAAACAAAACAGAAGCGACTAAATTTTACTTCTGGTGAGTTCATTCCATGACTTTTGTGGTGATCTGTATGTTGATCTACTCCAGCTACCACCTTAATCAATTTGATTACGGTATTTGTTATGAATAGAGTGATTGAGTATCAGTTTCAAAAATTCTTTAACAATCAACAATATTAATTACTAAATAAATATTTTACTAAATGATTTACTAATGTCTTAGTGTTTTTCATTATAACAATTTTTAATAGTAAAACGTATTTTTCACTTACCGCTTATATACTAGTAAATTTGCATACCATGTGAATAGAAGCTTTAAATGAATAATTGTTTTTTTTTTTGCCTTGAGAAAGGTCAACATTTATAAATTTCTATTTAAATTATTGATGTAGCGTATAACTCGTAATAGTAGATGATTCTACTCAGGCTTGAATGAGTTCTTTCCCCTTTCCCTTTCAGAAAACATTCGTCATTAATGTAACTGTAAAAATTATCTCAAAAATTTTTTTCGATGTACTCATTTAAATTATCATTATCATTATTATTCAATTATTATTTTATTATTTATTAAATTATCTAGTTTTTATAATATTTTATGTACGTTACAATACAAATTTATTTGTACAAGATAATAAAAATGTTTAAAAAAAACTAAAACAGATTTTATTATGAATGTATTATTGAATGTTTTATTAAAATAGTTTTATACGACGTTCTATTGAAAATCTACTGCTAATCTTTAAATTTATAATAAACCTTGTCTTTTTTATTATATGTGGCATAATTTTCATTTTTAGTAACAACGATGATACGCTGTAATGATATGAGTTCCATTAACTCATGTAGCTGAGTTATTCACATAACGTGAAACCTCAGACGAGACGTTAACTCGTATCTCACTCGATCACTTAAAAATTATTTGATTATTAGAAATAATTTTTAAATTACATTAACTACACTACTCATCAGGTCTTTATGAGTTTTTATGTTGGTGATTTTGTCTTATAGTTGAAAGCCAATCGATTTTATGAATTTCTATAATTTATTTCCTCCTTATAAAACGTGACAGCTTAATTAGTTCATACATAATTAGTCTTTGACCTCAGTCTTTATCTTATCATAAATATAGCTTGTCTTAATGAGTTTAAAATATTTCTAGTTACAAAGCAGCTTTCAGCATTTATTAATTATCAGTTTTCTATCGAGTTGCTGTTTCTATTATTTTTTACATTGATTTTTTTTTCACAACTATAATGACACTTTTTTATTATATTTATTTGATTAATTTGTATTTGTATTATTTTAATGTATTTTTTTTTGATATTCATATATTTATTTTTATTTAATATTTACGGTATAATCTGATACGAATAGAAGTCGTTAATCGTTGAGCACTGTCAATAGTATTTTTATAATAATTAGATATATTATTACATTAATTTTATATTTATATTTTTAGAAACAAAATAACATATTGTTTTTTCAGAAGAACCGATGGAGGTTTTGAAATGAGTTCTTAAATGAGTAAATTTAACGCTTGAAGCATTCAGTTTTCAATTTTTCAACGACAGACAAAAAAAAAATTATCAAAAATATTCGCCTTGAAAATTTTATTCAGTAGTAAAGTGAAGTTTTTTTTTTTTCCGAATAGAAAAACAAATAGACCGATAACACTCAATTTTTTTCATTGTTGACAAATTTGTTTGTTTTTACGGTTTGTTTATGTCTATTAGACATTTGTGCTCTGTTGAAAAACATCAAAACAACCATATAATCGTGTTTTTTTTTCTTTATATAATCACATATTTATGAAATAATTTCAAGCACCAAACAAAAAAAAAAAACCGATGAAGATTTGCTTATTTGTTTATTTGTTTATTCGACATGAAACTCATGTTTATTTGTTTAATTTTCGGCTTTCAATTTCGAACTTTGCTGTTGGTTGCTTTCATTTCTGAATCGAATTTAATTAAATCTGACATGTTTCTATAAGAACAACAACCATAACGGTTCTTCAAAAACCCAATGTTTATCATTCTTCGTTTTTTTTTTTTTTTTTATCAGGCTTTTTCTTTAAACGTCGTTTAACTTACTGAACTTCGTTTCAACAACAACAACAACAAAAAAAAATGAGGGACAATAGCGGTTGTGTTTAAGGAGTTCTAATTAGTTATGCATTAACGTATTCATCTATATTTCATATAGTGCGACAATAAGAAATGATTCGGAAACTTATTGCTACATTTATTCATTCAAATAATATCTTCTACGAACTCAGCCAGTAATAAAGCAGTAACTATAGCAGATCCTCATTCTAACATCTACCTCAATCGGAAATTCATTCGTATTATCAACTGATTTTCAATATTTTTTTAACGTCATACCGATTATTTACCTAGAGAATTATATAAGTATAATGCAAATAAAAATTGCTTTTTTATTATAAAAGTATTAAATTTTAGTTGTGTATTTCTGTATTAATCTATATCACCTCATCATAAATCACTGTAAATGTACGGATGTCGAATGAGGAACAAAAAAAAAAAGCAGAGGAAAAAAAAAGATGAAATGAAAAATGCACTCTGCTTTTAGTGAGTCATTTTTCAAAATACTTACAAATTACAGCAGTTAAGATGTAAAATGAATAAATTAACTAGCTAAAATAAAACGTAAACATATGAAATATTTTTCGTTCAAAATTCACAAATATAAAGGGCGTTATGGATTAAAAACAGTTTATAGAAACATTTGAACTTATGTTATTGAACATGTTAATACAAAAATAAATCAAAAAAACAAGAAAAAAAAACATCGAAGGAGTAAGCTGAAGCATTACCTCAGAATTCTTTTTTCTCACCGATTTGAGAGAAAAAACAAAAGCCGCTCTTCTTAAGAAGTGCTTTTAACTTAACTCATCGTAGACAAAAAAAAAAATTGCATAAATTAACAATGAATAAATGGTTTGCTTTTACGACGACAATGAAAATATTCGGTATTTAAAAGATCGAAATTTTATGAATTTTACAATCATGATTTGAATATGAAGTTGTAATAAAGCTTTAAAACGTATACTGTATAATATAAATATACTACAGTATATCGTGTTAGATCAACGAACATATTAAAAATAAATGTGAAATTCATGTCCTGATCAGAAACAATATCTTCTTTATTTCATTGCATGAGAATTCATTTATTTTTGAAATCTTCAAAATTTTCAAGATACGAAACATTTCTGAGTGATTGAGGTATGCTTTTAAGTTAACTAGTCTATTTCGTTGTAGTAGTTGTAGTAGTAGAAGTAATAATCGCATAACGAAACGTTATTAAGTTCGATGAGGAATAAGTATAAAAGAAAATGATTTCTATGGTGTTTATCGAATACATTGTATTTCTAGAAATAAAATAACGAAAATAACATTAAATTCAATCGAAAATGAATTAATTCGTTTTTATTTTTTTTTCTCATAAGCTTAATAGTAATGTAAGAATTGAGGAGTATGTAGATTATAGATAATTATATTATTATTGAAAGCAGATTTGCCAGAAGTGTCCTCCATATCGTAGTTAAAATGTGCTGAATTAATTCATAACTCATTAATAATTTCGCCTCGCTTATCTATTAAGAAAAAGAAAAACTCTAAACTGACAAGATAAGGTGAAATTAGTTGACCAACATATAACTTAGAAAAATTGAAATGATATGGTGTTGAATAAATAATGAGGTACAATATTCAAATATAGTAAAGTTATATAATGTAGCCGTTGACATCGATTACATATAGAATGTTTATCGATTGAGATAATGCTAGAACGATGAAAATAAAAAAGCTTCTTCGTCTGTTCGTCTTTTTGAGGTCTTAAAGTGCGATGCTGATTGTGTTAACGAACGAACGCATACATAGATATGTAATTAGTTCATGAATATCTTAGTACGACTGACAGTCATTCTTGACACATACCTATAGTAAAAAAATTTGTTATAAAATTAAAATTAGTCAGTAAAATTTAACGAGTACCTCCTGTCGTCAATTACCTACATTTATCATCTATGCGACACACAAAGTATTATCGATCTAGAAAGAAATTGAAGCAAAAAAGTTTAACAATCATTTCAGACGATTGCGAGACATATGGTTAGAGTCAAATAAGTGAGTCAAAACCTAAAATACATTTGCCTGAAAGTGTCTTTCAAAAAATTACTGTGTGATTGTGTTCATTGTTGCTATCGTTAGGTGTTTTTTGATCATATCTGAGATTCTATACGGATTACAGTACGATCACACTTAATAACAAGATCACACAAGAAGTAAAAGTAACACTCTCTTTCAGTATGTCATGTTGTCCCTTAATATGCCCCCATATTCTCCCGTGTTCTGATTTACGCTGTCCCTTGGGCGCAGTGCGTTCGAATGGCGTGGCAATGCGGCACCGCCCACATGCGCCGCCAGTCTTGCTATTACTAGCTCTACAATTTGTACTTGCTAAAAGCCGTTTCCCACGCTTAACTGCGAGTTGATAGGCTTAAACTGCTGCCGCAAGACCTATATGAGCATATCTGAAGCTGAAAACGTCAGCCATATTGAAGAAGTCAGATCGCAATCATTGCCAAGTCCTTATAACGTTCAATTTCTTGAAATATTTCACTGTAAATTCGCCCCAAGTCAGTTTACCTTGAGGTCGCTTGTGTGATCTTGTTATTAAGTGTGATCGTACTGTAACAACGACTTCATGTTGTGGGCCTACGAATAGCTGTCGTGTGGGCCCTCACGGTCCAATCTCATGTCCCTATCATCAAGCATCTCAGCACAGTTTGTCCCTGTTAGGAGGTCACCACTGCCGCCCACGTATTCGCTAGCTTTATTAACTAATAACAGTAATCATTATAATAATAATTCGCTTATTAGTCCAACGCTTGAGCCTGTATTAGAGACTACATCACTTAGCAACGGTGGTCCAAAACTCAAAAAGGCCACCGTACCGGTACCGGATCTAAGGCGTCCTACATTCCGCGGGCAATTGCCAACATATTTCCTCGGTGACACAACACTTAGTGTGAGTCAATTCAAAAATCTTTCTGTATATATTTGAAGTATTTTCTAGTATTATACTACTAAGATAAAATTTCAATTGCATTTAATTTATTGTTTTGTATTTATGAAATTCTTTCTATAAACAATACGTCTAAATTTTCACCTTCATGTGATTACTCGAACAGAATCACATAGTTTTATTTTGGTCTGTGATTTGTAACAACGAAATTTTTTCTTATACTTCATACTTACGTTCCATACGTTTATTCTATGACGTCACCACGTAAATCTAAGATTTTTTTTCCACTATTCATCAATTTCCATAAGAATATAAGTAAATTTAAAATGCGTTCTATATACCTACTTCGATAACCTATATAGTTTTTTAATGAGTTCAGTAAATTATACCTTACGAAAAAATTTATTACTTAGTAATAATAATGAGTTTAATATAGTTTTCACGCTATCAGTCTATTTATATTACCGTATTTCAACGTACATCATCGTAGAAACACTTAATTATTTAGTAATTTTGAAACGTTTAGTAATTTTTTTTCTTCTGAATCGAAGAAATTCAAATCTAATATAATATCAGAAAAAAAATGAGTTATTCTATAGAAAAAAAGAAACTAATATTACGTGGAATAAGTAGCTTAAGCGTCACCTACAAATACTTCCATTTCGCATCGTTGCGTTTGTCCATTAAAATATTCGTAATGGTTTTCCTCATGAAAAATTTTCACTCAATAACGAGTGCCTGCTTTTCATTGTTACTCTTATTTCAGTATACTGAAGTGTTCTTTGCTATATGAAACATAATGTGAACTAGTATTATATTAGTTATTAATAGTTATTTGAAATTTTAATTACTATATTAATAAAGCAAACACAATGTATGCTTTATTACTCATTTCAAATTACATACCTCATCGAATAATTAAATTTAATATTGATTTTTTTTCAGTTAAATATGCTACTTTTTTTAAGCTAGTAGTTATCGACAAAGTTATTGAGGAGAATAGGCGTTTTCTCAGTATTTGCATTTATGTTCATGCTTTCACATGGCTTCAAGAAAATTCTACCTATCAACAAAAAAAAAAATTACGGTAGTCATAAAGTTACGGTTACGAAATACTAGCACGACAATAAACAACACAGTTGCTAAGTGATTTTAGAACATAAATCATAAATCGATAATTGATCATATAAGAATCTTCAGCTTCATTTTAATTTTAAATGATATTCAGCGGTAGTGATAATGATACTGTTCCTTAAAAGCCTATAGAATATGACCTCTTTTTTTCAGCTTTGTTCCATGAAGCGAAAAAAACCCGAAATGACTATTTTCTACATTTTATTATCAGACACAATCATGTAAAAGTTTCATTATGTACATAATTGATGTAAAAACTCAGCACTCATTACTCGAATGTAATAATGAAAATTTTGAGAGGAATATAATAATTAAGAGGATAATTGATAAGAAAACTCAAGCAACAATCACACGTGAAGTTGATAGAAGTAGAAGTCGTGGTTATTAAAGCGAACGGTTAAGCTTAACGGTTTTTGATGTTTTAGGAGCGTTATGTTCTAAATTACCGGGAAAAAAAATTATCGTTCTTAAGTGAGTATCGATTTTTATACTTTTTTTTTTGTATCTTTTCTTAAATTCGTTTGGAAAACGTTAATGTCGAGAAATAACATTTTAGTCACCTTAACCAAGGCTTCACCGAATTTTCACTACTGACTAAATTGCAAAATATTTCAAATATTTTTTCACAGATTCAATGTAGTAAGTAATCTTGACTGATTGAACATTGAGAAAACAAAAGGAGTATAAAATGTTTGTTGAGCTTTTTATGAAATTCGATATAACACTTGTCCTATTTATCAACTAGTGTTATCCATAGCTTTAAAGTTAAATCCTTCTAGAGGAAAAGAGAAAAGAATTCGACATCTTAACAATTATTTCGAACCTCATATTGATTTCTCCTTCACAATCATCCATATCACATAGAGTCCCTTTAAGTTTATATAGTTCACTCAATTCGTTGAATATGAAAAAATCATTGTTCTAATCAAAGTTTAGTAAAGAAAAGCAAAAATATTCCTTAATATTACAGTTATCACGAGAAAATAATCACTCGTTTGACTCGTGATGTGATGCTTATTAAAATGAAACCTCAAATTTATTCTATCAAAATAGACGTGAAGTCAATATTTTATTAAAATATTCGAGTTTTTATTTGCGTTGTATAGAAAAACAAAGATAGTTAAAGATTTAAAACGTTCTCAGATATTCTAAAGATTTCCCATTTATCCATTTATCACTATATTTCAATTCACAGTAAAAATACTACTATTAAAATTAAAAACGAAAAAATTATAATACGTTTCTGAACAGAACGTATGAATTTCATATGTATTGCGCAAAGATAAACGTTTCACTAGATGAAGATACTCAATTTGTATAGTGCATTTTACCTCATTTGATTAGTATCGATATTACTTCGATGAGTAAGAAGCATGAGTAGAAAAATAATACACAGCCAATCATTGAAATATTGAGAGGAAAATATATTATGCATTGTCATCATTGAATATCGATTGTCCGATTACTAAATGCAACAACCTCATTGATTAATCGATAGCGATGTGATTTCAAGCTAATATTTTGGTTAACAAAATATAGCGATGAGGTTAGTAACGTGAGAATTCTTCATATAATATGATTTTCTGGAAATATATCTCTAATAAGATTCGCCTCAGTTCAATGCTCCACAATTCTTTCTCCTCTTCTTACAGTAATACTGAATATATTTGAGAGAGAAGCTATTTGAAGAGAAATGAAAATAGAGCGTTGGTACACATGACTGCCTAAAAACCTCAAGGGGCCAATTCAACGACATCAAATTAGGCGACAACTTCTATCCGTAGAAGTTTTTTTTTTTTCTTACAAGTCTCCATATATCTTTCTACTTACATCTTATATTTTCACTACTAAACAAACAGTAAACAAGTTAACATTTGGATTTCGTTCAAGATTTTGACGATAAATAGTAATAATAAGGATAATGAAATTTTTTTACTGCTGAATAACTGAATAATATTCAAAAATACGTTTTTTTTTATAAAAATCAAACAAACCTCTGTAGTGAGGTGATTATTTTTTTCCTCTCGTTGAAAATCATTCTTGAATACTCTATAATAATTAAGTTACCTCCGTACATTCTAGAACTTTTCTCACCATTCTTTTGAACAAAATCTGTTTCTAAGCCTTTTTAGTGAACAACGGTTCTTTTTTCCTTAAAAGCCTTAAGCTAATATCGCTTCAAAATGCACCATATTTTAAAAAAATGAATCCCCAAACTGCAATGCACTAATTCATCTTCTGAATATTTATGCTTAACATACGTTTCTTCACAATATTTTCTACATTTTACGTTACAACAGTATTTAAAAAAAATAGCTTCTTCAAGTAAGCTATATATCAACCGTATCAGTTCAATACATTAGAATGTTATTTTCTCCTTCTTTGCTTCATTACATATACAAGAATTGCTCTTGCTATCAAAGGCTAGCATATATGCATTGTAATATAATAAACATTAAGTAAAAATCTCAAAAACTAAGACCTTAAGGATTGTTAAGCTTATAATTATAAAGAGAGAGAGCAGCAATTGATACAATGAGGACTATCAGTGGCAACGAGGTCTCACGCTTAAATCACTATCACACTTTGCAAGTAGTTCATCTTCTTTCCTGAAATTCTAGGAATACAGTCAGAATCATCTAGCAAAATAAAAGCTTAAAACAATAAATGGATATTAAAATACAGAATTTAGCTGATTACATAAATATTCAGTCTTGTCTACGATGAATTGAAATCCATGGTATCATTCTTAAGTGAATTATACGGAATTCAGGTTTTTAACTCACATATAGTTGTTGATATTTATCAATACGTGCCGTGATTATTTAAATAATTGAAAAGAATTGAATAAAAAGCCTTTAGCTTAATCGGTCAATTCTTTCAAATTCAGTGGACTTCTATAATATTCACAATATTATTATATTATATTTTTATAATATTCTATATCTGTAATGCATTATAACATTTTCTTACATAACAGTAACATTTAGTCTTAGTTACGTTTCAATTTAAACGTCTGTGCCGCGATTCTTTTTCGCTACCGTATCCGTTATGTACTACTGTAAGAATAATTACTTATGCAGTATAATAATAGTTTTATTGTTAATTTTGTCAATAAATAATTTCATTGAATAGTTTATGAAAAGCCGAATAGCTGAAAGACTCTAAGCCAAATAAGTTTGTATTGTGATAAGATGTGTTAACACGATCAATAAGGCGAAAGTGATGAGTTATTGCAATGTGCCTTCATTTGCATATCTGCTAGCTGGCGACAAATCGCCTCCGCTTCAAAATCAAAAGCAATTGTCTCAAAAATTTGATTACAAATAGCTTATTGTGGTTGTCTTAGCAAATCTAGCCGTATATCCAAACTATGTTCAAATAAACCAAGCAAAAGAAAAACTTGTTTTGTTTCAAGAAAAAAGTTCTCATCAGGCGCCCGAATAGCCTGATTTGACTTAAATTTTTAATGAAAAAGCTTGAATTTTACAAGTGCACTAAAAAATTAGTGTGGCTACGTATTTATTAATCCCTCACCACTGATAACTTTTAATGATTATTCATAAATAATAGCATCAGTAAAAGTCATATTAAAAAATTAATAAATTATACGGAGAAAATCTATAAAATACTCTTAGTTGCCTAATATTGATTGGATTGGATCATTAACGAGTTTTTACGACACCCTACACCTTACACCTTACAGCCTATTAAATACTGTTGTTAAAGCTTAAACCTGACCTAGTGAAAAAAAGCAAATATGTTCAATAATCCTCATAGTGTTTCTATCTTCTAACAACTATGATAGGTTATGGTAGCCATAATGATGCTGGAGTTAGTCGCTGAACTTTAAACCTCAGATGGAACTTAAGCCTGTAGCTACAAATGTCCGATCTGCTGTTGTTTTATAATTAGTAATAATGAAATTCTTCACGAAATCGCTTAATCTTTATGCGGTAAGGTTTCGATTGTGTTTCAACTTTGAATTTTTTGAATTGTCAAGGATAAAATAATAATGTTGCATATGCTGATATTCAGTACTTCTCGGTATTCAACTAACTATTACTAACGTAGTACTGAAGAAATTCCTCGACCTTACAGTTGATTGTAACATGACCACCTAAATGATCATGTACCGCAACCTTTCTATGGTTACCAGGTAACCTTCTTCCATCAAGTTCAGATAAACTGAAATCAGAAAAGTAACGAGACTCAAAACTCATCAATTAAAACATAATTTGAAATATATACGGTAGTATTTTGTACTTGTTGAGCAGTTTTTTACTCGAGCAGCTTAACAAGTAATGTACCTTAATCGGATTTATAAAAAGGATTCTAAGCGTTTTTTTTTTCTCATCACATCTTATTTCAGCCAAATGTTATAGTGAAAAGAAAATCGAGAATTTCACACAAACGTGAAAATCATTCAAAGAATTTTCCTCTAAAAGTTAGCTTTTCTTCTTGAGCTACATTTATATTAACAATTTATATTGAATTTTTAAGCTAGAAAATGAGTTCGAATGGATTCATCCCTCTTTTTAACGTTATCAGAAGGGAACGTTTTTCATCGAAGATTGATTCCAGCAAAATAAAATAAGGATGCTACGATTGCAATTTGGAAATTTTGAAAAACCAACAAAATTTTGTATTAAGGAAAGAGAGTGTGAAAAATGCCTCAACTAATACGATATATTAGTAAATTTATAATGAACTTCTTACTTTGGAATCAAGCTTTAGCTTAGGCATAGGGTTAAACTTAAATGTAACTCATTTAGCATACCATTCCTTGTCTATTTTTTCTAAGAGAACTCAATTCTTTAAAATTACTAATGTTAGAAACACCTTTAAAACTAATCATTAATAGGAACAATTTAGTTGATTCAAGAATTTTTTTCTAAAAATCCTTATCGTAGTTTTTTCATAACGCAACAAGAAATTGAGATTATTAGATTTGATATTGAATATTGATATTTTCCATCATATTGAGAAGATATTAGATTTGTTGAAAAGAAGAAACAATCGATTATCGATCTGCTGCTTGTATATGCTGTCAAAAAAAAAAAAGAGTCAACTGAGTCAACTAAAGCTCAAGCTTAATATGCACCTCTGGATTTTGTCTAAATT
>KN716878.1:43849-62780 GCA_000816705.1 Dictyocaulus viviparus | reverse complement strand
GGCATCGTAATTTCCTTATGAGGATTCTCCACATTTCACAAAAATTTTTGCCAGCGTTTTATTAGATGGTGTCCATTTTGGTAATGAAGTTCTTCTCTTTGGTCTTTAATCTTTAATAATGCTTTATTTACTTTGTATTGTGCTTAAATTCCCTTTTCTGTATTGATTTAGACAGGTCTCATATGATAGGAATGCGATAATGTTTTGCAGAATTAGTATTTTCTTATTATTTATTGAGCTCATTGATGTGCAATGTTCTTTAATTCTCTATATAATTCGAATTCAGTCATATCATTGTTATACATTATTGAATTATATAGAAAATTATAAAATGATGATGACGTTATGAATTTAGATAGGATGACATCCATCTTCTATTACTACGTGACACAAGCCACTAGTTTCTGAGCAGTTGAAGCGTCTAAGTTCTGCAGAAGTGTTTTGAGTGTCATCAGAGTTTTCATTCTTCAGTAGAATAACAGAATAAAATGCTCGTCTTCGCCACATAGGAGGAAAGCATCTCTAATGAATGTTGTTGTCGTTATAACAATACAATTAATAAATTCTATTTGAAAACGCCTTTCTACCAATAGTAAATTCTTCCAGATCAATACAAGATCATTTTAAAGTGTTTATTCAGAAGAAAACAAAATCTTAGAACGATTACAATTCTGTTATGCTAATTCTTTCTTAATTGATAAAATATAATAATCTTTGGTGTTGATCAATCGTGTGTTCACCTAGACATAAACTTTCTGCCCCTTGAGAACCTAGTCCGGATGTATACATCCATAATACAATATCGTTGAACCCACACCATTTCATGAATAATACAAAAATGACGTGGTAGACCAATATTATACATATGTATAAATTATAATATATATAATTTGCTTCATAACAAAGAGGAAATTGAAATCACCACAATGTTTCCAACAAGAGAGTACGTACATACACCTTTACTAACACGTTCTTCACTAGTTTATTTTGTAATTATACAACAAATATCAACACGATTCTTCTGTTTAGATGACGATGTAATACTGTAGTACCGAGCAATCCTAGACGTGAATCAGTCAGACCTTAACCCTTCTTCAAATTAAAATGATGTTCAAATACAATTTGCTATCCGAACGGAACAAAGTGCTCAATTTTTTAAATTAAAATACGTTTTTATATGAGGATAGGTCACGAATTACTGTAGTCCTCCTTATTTACCTTCTGCATATGGCATCAGTCCAAAAACTTCTACGAGAATCTTGGTTGGTATTCCACTCTCTCGTGAAAGACTGTTCTGACTTGTCCCGTTATTATGAATATGTATATAAGTCTGATCATTCGGAATTAACAGAAAGATATGTTGATTCCTCATGACATTCTTGACTATGCTCAATTACATCAACTATGTGTATATAGAAAAAATTTCATTGCAGAGAATATTAGAATATCATTAAATTCCTTACACAATATACAATAGATATACATGCATCGCTATCCGAACTGAAGTCTTCCTATAAACAACACTGAACTACCAAACAAATGTCTTTTTCTTAATACCAAGGCCCTGAAGTCGTCGTTTTGCCACGGCGTCATCAACAGCTTCATAACTCTGAAAATAATAAAGTTCCTAGAATCTAAAATTTTTCCCAAATAAATGTGAACACACTTTATTCTTATATCTACTGATTCCATGTATGGTAGGCGATTGTTCTCAACATGCTAAAACAAATGAGGTATAACGTTTTGGCACTGATCAATCTTCTTGTCACGCTCAACTTCATGTGTATGTGACTAAATGCGAATCTGGTGTAAGCAGTCACTTGGAGCGACCGAGCTGCAATGGAGTCCTTATCCTTCTTTTGTGTGTGGTTACCAAGCCATTGACCCCTACGGGATGGAACACTCATGCTACGGATGCCATAAATAGAACAGGCGCGTGGCCACCAAAATGAGATTGGATAAACAACATATAACTTACGGCCAGTTTACCAATATCTCCATAACCGACCACTGACGGGCGACAAGATAACATTCGCTCTCCAGCTCTGATGATATCATCAGCTGTCACTTTCTCTAAAATCTACAGATATTGCGTATTTCTATTACAAATTAAAATAAAAAAAAACGTAGAAAAAGGGCAAACTATGTTCAATATTACAAAACTCATTTGCCGAAACCGTCACCACACTATTATGCACAAAGGTATCTTTTTGTCAAAAAAAAAGGCTTGTCATAATCCCCTTCTATGGCTCTTTATTTGTAACCAACCGATTTTCTCCAGATATTCATCCGGTTTACGTCGATATCCATGACCAATCACCTGACGAGCAAGATCTTCAAACATTACAGGCCTCACTTCGAGGTTCATCATTAATTGAGATTTCAACTGGATTTTTGCCCTAAGCAAACAAGTATTACGACAAAGTGAAAAATCGAAGATGAAGAAGAGGAAATCGAGTCATAACCCAATATGTGCATATGTTAACTGACCGTTCCAGTTCTTCCTTTTCGATACCTTTTGACAACTTGAAAAATTGATCCAAGATAACTATTAATACATCATTAATCTAAAGTAAAACATAGCGCCCATAATACACTTGTTGCAGAAACACAAAAGCTGCTACTTTTTTCTGCATACAATCTTTAAAAACCATCCTTACTTGTTCAGGACCGCTACTTGCATGAATGCAAAATAAACCAGCATCTGCATATGAATGATTATAAGCGGTTGCACCATAAATCCAGTGACACCTAAGAATATAAGTAAAATTTTTATTAAATCTTTAGTGATATTTATAGTAGAAAAAAGAAGGAAAACTATTCTTCGACTTTCATAACTCAACGACGGTAGTATAGATTAGTTTTAACTTGCTGTAAACGAATAATATCACATAGGAACTTTGTTCCATCCAAAAAAAAAGGCCATAACTAAAACTAATGACTGGACCTCATCATTTTGATATGGAAACGTAATCAGCGTACTACATCAAATATTCAGAAGCTGGATATTTAGATGATTGTCGAGGGCATACCTTTAAGCCCATTTATGAAACCAGTATTTCTGTAAGTTTTATAGCCTTACATAACATTGAAAAATAATCTTTTTATCTAAATTATACTACATTATAATTACATTACATTATACTTATTTTCCGTTTTCTTGTAAATACCTTCAAAATAGTACCTGTTCATAACATCGGTATATAACCGCGTATACATTCCTTTTCCTGGGCCACCTGCAGAAAATGAACCTCCTCCTCCTAGAAGCGTATGAAGTACACAAAATGCAACGAAGTCAGAATCTCTACAAGCAAACATGGAATATTATGAAATCAAACAATGTGAATTTAGCCTCTCTGCAACGTTTCCAGGAAATTTAAAAAAAACAACCTATAGCTAACTCCTTCAAATCCCAGTGCAACATGTGCAAGATTCGGATATGGTGTACCAACAGCTAATGTCGAAAGATCTTTTTCTACCTGAACAAGCAAAATTGACCCCAAAGTGTATTCGAGAAAAATTCCACGTGAGTTCGATATGAAATACAATTCGATATTATTGAAATAGATGCAGGAGATGTTAAGTATTATTTAAATAGTAATCACAAAACAAACCATACAGTGAGAAATGGGCAATTTAAAACGCTCTTTGTGTAGTAGAAATAAGCAAAACATTTTTACACATACCCTCACTTCTCCACCACTGTACTGAGCTATAGAACGATCAATCGGTGGTAATTCTGGAAGTAAGATATTTGGATTTTTTGCCCACGTCGATGTTCCAGGTTCGAAATGCCGTTCCACTGCTGCAACCAAATCAGAATGTTCGACACCCACTCCTGCAGTTAAATATATTGAATTAATAAAATACCGGCCACACTGAAAATTCCAATGAAAGTACAAATATTTTAGGCCTTCTCTCTTAACTATGTAATAGTGCTTTAAGTAAATCACTAACCAGCAACCACTATACGTTCTGGAGCATGATACTGGTACATGTACGAATTAATGTGCTTTTCAGAAATATTTGGAAGGACCGCTTCTGTTGTATACTTTGAAAAACCAAGCGTATTATCGCGAAAGGCGGCCTAAACATAATAAGAGAATTCGTGATTCAAAAACGCGTCAATTTTCTTAGCTTTTCCAAAATATGAAATATGAAAACCTCACAGAACTACGAATTCTGCAATCCCATCAATAAAATATTATTACAAACAAAGTTGAAACACATAACATTCATAGTAATAGTAGTAATTGGGAAATATATTTTTGAATTGTCCATTTAGATAGTCATTTAAACCTCCATTACAACCATAATAAACGCTGACGTTGATCAATCATTGTTGTGGAATCAGCCTTCACATTCGTGCACAACGTCATGTAGTAAAGGTGAGTGAATGCAGTGTATGCGGACTTCAATTTATCATTCTTTAATAGCGCGCAGCGCTGTTAATCTTGCAACAGATTTTTCTGATAACATTCTACTAGCTCTCAAGGCGAATTCGGTAGAGCTGGGGATGGCCACGAATCTGTATCAATCTGCGCTTCACAGTGGTACTTCCATCGCTGTGATATACGTACCCTCTAATCAAATATTTAATAAACGTCACCTAAAGGATAATGGAGAAACTAAAAAGATTCACGACGCTTTTTTGAAATAAGGGACAATGCGACATACGCTAATGAAAATTTGAATCCACACTTCCTTTATAACTACAACGATATTTTAAATACTAAAATTCACGCGGTACAATAGATACTAAGAGATTAATCGCTAATTCATTCCGTGATAAAATATAATAATATTAGGCTCTTAATTAAACCAAAGAAAAACTGGTAAAATATAATATACAAGTATATAGACATCTTATTGGTACACTTCTGACCGTTAAAGTAGGATGCCCACCTTATGCAGCCAATCGGTCATCAGTGGCTCCACGCTCTCAATTTTTTTCGGCATATCTTCGATTTCATACTGGACAATCATTTTAGCCTCTGTCAACTAAATAAATAACTCTAACTTATGAAATCAAAATCACTTACTAGAAAAAACTAGTGAGATCATACCTCATCCTCAGTATTTTTAGCACGCCAGATAGCGTTCGCAATAATTTCAGTGATAGCGTCTAGTCCAGAAATGTGACAACTTGCAGCGTAAATAAATGTGTCCTTTAATACTCATTTAATATAGATGTGAAAACTCGAAGTTATTTTGATACACTCACTCTAGTACTTTGACAATCAATTAATCCTCCATTTTCTTGGAGAACAGAGTAGATTTCTTCTTTTGAGGAATGACGAGTGGTCGACTAAATTACAATTTATCATGCAGAAAACTAACTGCACACAAACTAAAATAAAGTACCAACATGTACAATATGAAGTTGAAAAGAGAGTATAAATACTAAAATAAGACAAAAAATATAATCATACTCCAAAAGCCAACTTCTCCACTATGTGAGACGTCCCAAGAGGATATCCAGCCTCATATCGACTACCACTTTCGATGGCAACTGTAAACCAGCACAGCACACAATAGATTGTACAATTTGAAGATATTTTCCAATGGTCAGAGAAACGCAGCGGTCAGTGCAAAAAATTATCGACCATAAAATGGTCGACAAAAAATACAAGTGTTTGTTTCAATATGGTCATTGAACTCAGGAAAAAATTATGCTAAGTGTAGAAGGATATATTTATTTGTCTAAATAACCATTGATCACTTACCTAGGTATAATAATACCATAACTCAACAAGGAACATGTAACTTGAACCAATTTAATGCATATAAAACTCAATCAAAGACAGGCAGATCATACATTTTAGTTTGAAGTCTTTAGAGCAGAAATACTTATTGGTACAGATAATAAAGGAGCCAAAACAGTCAAGATGAGAGGTTGATCATAAATTGCAACATTGCTAACAGCCTTTCGCTGTGGAAATGTCATTAAGTTGAATGAAGAAACTGCAAATTTAAATGTCAATAGTTAAATTACGACAAGCTTACAACTTGGAATGTAATTCAAACACATAGATAATTTACGCACCTCCTATCGTGCAATAATCTCCATAATGTGGCTCCGATGCAACTCGGATGTTCGAATCTAATGTTGTCAATTTTGAATCAAACGGCACATACTGCACTTCATTTTTATATTTTGAACCGAATTCACCTTCTATTGGAGTGCACAGAGGTATTCGCGTTATAGTCTAAAGCAAAAAGACACAATAAATACGATGAGCTTTAGAACCTTCTCTTAAGATTTTGAAAGAATAGTAATAATGAATAGACGATAATAAATGAAAGAAATAATTACGACATAAAAGACAGAAGCCATGACTTACACTGAGATCTCTCGACCGAGATGTAGAAGTGAACAGACTTTTGAATGTACCTTTCGCTAGTCGGCTAAGCATAATTACTGGACATGTAGCATTAGAATTTGAAAAGCAAAAAAGTCTAAAATACTATTGATAAGCAGCCTACTATAATCACCAATCGAAAACCCGTACTTTTACGCCAGTTTTATAAAATTGTAGAACAATATAGTACATACAAATAAAGTTATAAGCAATAAAAATGGTTGCAAAAACGTCCTACAATTTCGATTAAAATGTTCTCATAGCTATTTTATATACACATAGTGCATAGATGTTTATATACATATATATGTACGTGTACATGTATATACGTATGTACGTGTATACATACAATGTAATATATATATATATATATATATGTATATTGCGCATGTACGTACATTACATATGTATATATGTCGACATCTAATGACCCCTAGAATCAAGGCATACGATTCAATTTTAATACACTCATAGTTGATTCCATACTATCTCGTTTACCCATATTTCTGCTGAAGGTAGAATTTTTTCAAGAAGCAACGATAACGGGCAGTAATACTAGTGTACTGAACATCTCTCTTTTCTCGTGGGTCGATATCTATCTCTTTGCTTCAAGAGAGTACTATCAAACAAACATCTAGTATTTTCATACCTAGACATCACGAAACTTTACCAAAACTACTGAACCTCAACAAGACAAAACATCATTGCTGGGCTGAGATTACGACACTATAGGCATAATTTGTGTCAATCGACATAGCTTTGCGCAAATAGCCCAAGGCGCGTTCATAGCCCTAATCGATTTTGCCCATACTACAACCACCGATCACATGGTGTAGACGTCTTTTCATATAAGTGATGTGTTCATCTTATCTCATTTACATTCTTGATAGGAAGCTTTAATTACATATTAGAGCAAGGCATAATTATGATTCTAGCTATATTTTCAGCAATTAGGAATTGCTTAACATTGAGAAGTATTGTGGGTTAATTTGCTCTCAGTCATTAGAATTATCGCGTCATAATCGCTTTGGTAATATTACACTTGTTATTAAAAAATTCAATCTGGAGATGTGTTTTTCTGAGACATTTGCGAATGCGATAGGTCAATTTTGTCATTGATCCGTGTTCCCTTCGTTTCCAGTCGTGATTGCGAAATTTCTGGTTGCACGGCTAATACCCATTTTTGGTCAACATATAGTTAACATTCTATTGATATCCGCTAATTATGTATATCTCTGCATTTTAAATCGGTGAAGACTAGTTTTCTATTACTCGATTTTTCCGACTTCTGCATCACCTCAGTTCTGAAACGACCATTTGCTCCACATATTTTTCTACTTGATCATTTTCTTCAAGTGTGCCATAATCATAAGATAAAGTCTGTTTTTTTTAAAAGGTTCGTACTTTCTTTAATGCTTTTATCAATATTAATTTGTTATTTTTTAAGTAGGTCGCCTGGAAAGAATGTCGGGAGCTCCATATAATTATTCCTACATTTTCAAGTATATCATTATTGGAGATATGGGTGTTGGAAAGTCGTGCTTGCTACACCAATTCACCGAAAAAAAGTGTAAGTTATTTCTTATTCCACCCACACATTTTCGAATTCCACATTAACCAATGATTAATGTTTTTGGTTCTTCATCGTTTTTCTTTGTTCGATCTATTTGAAAGTTCTTTTCGATTTATCAAGTTAATGCAATTGTTTCAAATGATAGCCTCCTACATTTAGGATTGGTTGCCCATTTTCAATATTTTTTATTTGAAATCCAATTGTAACATTTATATTAGTTGTTGAGAGTTATTTAAGTTTTTCTGGTCAAATGGTCATTTGTGAACATGTCGAGATGGGAAAATTCAAAAAAAAAAATAATGAGAAGTTTTATGCTTGTAGACTGACATAATCTCATAGTATTTTTACTCTATTTGCCCTCAACTATGGTAGGTCATAATGGTGTCTTTTTATCCTCAAAGCGGTTCCTCCTGAGGTTTCAAGTTTACGATTAACTCAGCGTCTTTAGGGATATGAACTTACGTTATCTGACCTACTTGTGATAGTTCTTGTTTAGTTATGGCTGATTGTCCACATACAATTGGTGTCGAATTCGGCACTCGCATAATCGAAGTTAGTGGACAGAAGATCAAATTACAAATCTGGGACACGGCTGGGCAGGAAAGGTTGGTGGTCTGTTTATCGCCAAGAGTGTTCATTTATATTAACAAGTTTCCTATTTATCTATAAAAACAGTTGATTGGATGGATTGCGTGTTATATTGTCGAGAAAGTTATTGTATATGATTATATCAGTCTGCATAATTATTTTCTCATTAAAATTTGTCGACTATATAATCAGTGGTCAGTATTGAGAAACACAAACCATGTTTCATTCTAGTTTTGCAGAATGTATATTGTGATGCATGAGTGCAACATGATCACCTTTGTTCACTAGCGCCAGGACTAAATACTGTTTAATAGGAAGTGGTAGCTGTTTAATGTTTTGCACACAGTTTACTAGAATTACAGGTTCCGGGCAGTGACTCGTTCGTATTATCGTGGTGCGGCTGGAGCATTGATGGTTTACGACATTACAAGACGTTCCACATACAATCATCTCAGCAGCTGGCTTACAGATGCAAGGAACCTCACTAATCCAAACACAGTTTGTTTTTTGACCTTTGCAGCAACTTTATATTATGATCTGTCCGTTATTCTGTGTTTATTGTTATGTGTAACTTCTGCCTGAAGACTTTCGTTATAGGTTATATTTTTAATTGGTAATAAGTCGGATCTAGATGGACAAAGGGACGTACCATACGAAGAAGCAAAAGCTTTTGCGGAAGAAAATGGTCTGACATTCTTGGAGTGTTCTGCGAAGACGTGAGTCTTAGTGTTTTTGTTAAGTGTAGGTAGATAAATATCCAATTGTTTCCCACACTACTATGTTTTCGTATGAGCTTATGTTGGCAACCACTGCACTTGCGGTGCGATTCATCTTTTACATCATGTTTTTGAGTTTTCCGAGGTATGTTCTCAATTGCAGTGGTGACAATGTTGAGGACGCATTTCTAGAAACCGCGAGAAAAATATACCAAAATGTGAAGGACGGAAGGTAATTGATTATTGCACATGCTGCTTACATTCTTTTTGCAGTATTATACTTACTGATACGGTTCTAGTATCGACTTGAATGCAGCAGATACGGGTGTACAGCCTAAGCAGGTTTTGCCTCGAGCAGCAGCTGCTACTGCTGGTCCAGGGAAAAAGGATTGTAACTGTTAAGTTTATCTTCGGCGCTGTCCGAGATCATATCGCACGTACCTACATGTGTTTTGCAATTTTTGCATTTGCTGAGATAACTCGGAGATCCACTGCACTTCTTTTTTCTCATGATGAAATTGTATGTGGTTTTCACGTGTCTACTATTTAAATATGCGATTTTTATTTATTACTTTATCTTTCCGGTATCCCGCACTATATGTAGACCCTAGGCTTCTTTATGATGAGCTGTTTTTGCATCAAATGTGGTTTACCGGACATTAACATTTCTGAATATGTTCTGACCCAAGCATAATGGTTGTGAACATTCGAGTTTATCGCTATTTGGCCTCAATGTTATTCTATATTTCCACGGAGTTCCACCACTTTGCAATCGTTTCCATTTAACCGGTGAGGTTACTCTTGCAAAATCTCATCTGTGTAATTACTACTAGATCTTTACCAATGTGATACATGTTTCTTAAGTTATTAGTAAATAATGAGATCAATGGCTATTTCATTCAACACATAAATATTGTTCTTTCATCTCGTCATAGTGATAGTTGTACCCTGAAACCTATCAAATTCTACTGGTTAAATTTACAAACAATTTCCAAACATTAAAGACTAGTTAAAACATGAGGCGTGTTCCTAGAAAACGACATGAAATTGCGTAGTACATACGCAAATATTTTTAACAGTAGTTAGTTAAGTACCATTCGCAATTGTACTGTGCGATCATATAAACAGAACACTACGAACGCTTAATAAAGTCAAATACTTGCTAGTAAACAAAATATGGAACACTAATTTTTTTTGCCGAAATGTGCGTATCACGATGACGAGTTTGCATCTACATAAATTTTTATAGAAAAAAGGCAAAAGACAAATAGTTACTAATAATGATGATGTGGTACAAAAATGATACCAATAGGAACGGGAGGTAATGAAGTACTGAAGGCACGAAAAAATATTAGTGACTGTCATATCGTTGAACCACTGGTAAATACAATTAAATGGCAAGATACTAAGGCAACATATTCAACAGATAGCGTCCTCGAGACATCTACGACTATCCTTGAATAAGAGCAGATACGAGGATAGTGAATGACAAGCCGCTTATAATACCTGAAAAAGCATTTTATATTTGTTACAATGCAATCTAAGTTACTTTGTTGGTTATTATAACGTTACCGAAAATGAGAAAAAAACCAGCAATCATGCTAACGATACGGCTTTTAGAAGGTTCCACAACTCTGCAATATGATCAATGTGAATTTTATCTGATACAGTGGTCAATCAGTTGACCTTTGACTTCATGTACAAAGCCGACCTTGGTGCAAACATCATGGCTAAACCACTAAGATATCCACTGGAAATGCTCATAAGTATTGCCATAATCACATATAACGAAGTACTTGTGAAAAGAACGGGATATCTCCTAAAAAAATTGGAAGGTATAGAAGGAGAATGAGCTATGTTTATATATGTAATTTGACATAGATCAAACGAATGAGTCACTACAAACTCACCTGCTGAGTGGGCGATAATTACAAAAAGCGAAAAATGGTATAAAGAGCAAACGGGTGTAGACAGCAATCCATAGATGTTCAGGACCCGGCTTAAAAATTATTTAATTCACATTATGAGTGAGTGTTTCAATAATAAAGCACCCACAAACTGAAAGTGTCCAGCAAGCATCGAACCAACAAAAGCGAATACATTGAAAAGTAAAAAACATGTGATTGGAGTGAAGAACTTTTCTGCAATTTGAATTTAACGAACAAATAATAATTCATCAAATTTGTGTCTATTGCTAGGATACATAAATGTGATAAAAAAGGACAATATTTCTATCTGCAGGCTATAAGCAGTTGGCCGATTGACAGCATATGGCAATGAGATGTTTTTGCCTCATTGATAACAACCTAAATGCCAAGTCCATATACCTGGTATTATAAACGAGTACTTCTCTCCAACTAATTCGTCACGGATATCTACCATAATGCCGGGAAATATGGTTAAACTAACAAAGAACACCAAGTATATGTTAACCAACTGCGGCCATCCCTGAAAGCTCGATGTCAGTATTTTAAGGCTCAATTTATAAACAATTGACCTGTTTAAGGGTGTCGAGATAGTCACTAGCAGTGAGCTCAGGTTTCCGATCACTCCCTTCAACTTGCGCGCTCATCGCTAATTTTGAATAATGTTGGTAAAACAACTAAAACTTCATCCATACATGAATAACCTTTGATAAAGAATACTTTTTTAGAAATGCAGCACCTGCTTCTTCAGAAAGAAGAATGATGCGAAACAACTGCAAAGAGTGACCAAAGATATCCCGAAATAAGCAAACGCAGCATTCGGTATGTTGTCAGAAACTAAAAGAAGATAACAAGATTTAGTCAAATTTTTTTTTAAGTTTGAGCGGAATCAGAAAGAACAGAAAAGTACCTAAGAGAGAAGAAGAAATAAATAGATTGAAAACAAATAAGGAATGAAAATTACCAAGAGTGGTGATAATACTGACGACGGTTACGAAAGTCCCGCAAAGATTATTTCCGATGATAACGGCATTTGTGTATTTAAGAGGAAAATCGGAGGCGAGGCCAAAAATGCTTCAAAAGAGGAATTGGCCGATTTTCTGTCTACATTTTAACATATGAAAACGTTTGGCGCTGTGGGATGCACCTACGAAATAGTCTTTAATGAGATATCGTGCTGATTGAATGTAGTTATACCCTATACAATGACATGGACTGAACAATCTACAGCAAGTCAATACTGCATATCTTTCGATATTTCTTATAGTAATTGACCAATGGTAAGATTGGTAGATCTGGAAGCGAACGCCAACGAGATTGTACTATTTCTAGTGTGCGCGTCATTGCTACATCTTTTACCACTGTGCTACTTGCCTCACTTAGTTTAGATGATATGTTTAAATTCACCTGTTCTGGTAAATACCGTTCGCTCCATTAAGAAGAATGATCGAAATCAAGGTAATAACAAAGAAGCCATTTATCCCTAAAACAGTCAGATTTTTCAAAGCATACATTAACTATAACTGAATGCTTTATACAAGTAAACATTTCTATTATCTCCAATACTGTCAAATAGTTAAACATTGTCAATATAATTTATAGAAGCCAAAATAAATATCTTACATGACCATGTGTCCACATAAACAAAGCTCATCGTGAATACAATCATTAGACCAACAATTAGCATAGAAAAAGAAATTCGTTTCGTCAGATCACCTCTATAAATAAAATTGAAAAAACTGAATTATTATTTCTCATACGTAAGATGGAAGCCATTACAAAAACTTCATTTGACTCCTTAATCAGCTAGACATCGTTATTTCCGAAGTTATCAAACATCAAGAAATGAAACATACATTTTATTCCTTATGAATAACCGAGCAATGTATCTAGTAAAGCACTATCACTGGAAAAAAAAATCTAGACTTACGTGACAGTCACGAAAATGTTGATGAAATTAAGTAGTAAGTTAGGGAATTGAGAGGCAATAGCGAGATAGTTGAGGAAGTTAGCAGAATAATCAGTGGCATGAGCAGTACCGTTCTCATCAAAGATTTTCATTTTATAGTTAGTGTAGTACTGCAATTAATAAAATATGAAAAACCATATCAAAAGCTAAAAGAAATCGTGTACCAATTGCTATGATAACACAAAAAAGCATATAGATAGTATTTTAAGAAAAGTGATACAGATGTAATGTTCCACTGATGTAAAAACTACGTCGAACACCTGCTTTCAAATATCGGAACTACATGATTAAACAAACAAGAAAGTCATCAGTGGACTTAAAGGTAACGAAATCTTTTCCAAGTCTTAGTGGAATGTTTATGAAAGTGAAAAAATAGAAGTTTGAGAATCTCCAAATGGAATAACTTACGTTAGGTGCTATTGTTATAAACATATTCCATGGCATAAGTGTTCCAACTCCATGAAGCATAATTATGAGGTATACAATATTTCCAACATCCTAAATAATTAAAAATTGAGCACAACATATTCTTAATGAAATAATTGATATATTAAAGTAATTTTATCGATAAAGAATCATTGACAAACAACAGTCCTTAGAAAACTCAACTCAAAACTCTTACTTTTGGAGCATTTTTATTTGGAATATTTTGTATAAACGCGTCTTCTTCATTCGTTGGTCTATCTGATTCAGAATCTGTAAATTCACAAAGTCGTAACGGTAAAAAAATGTACTACTTGTGGATTTATTGCCATTGTTACATATTTTTCAATTAGTATCAGTACAATCATGTATTCTTTTCGATACATTATTTTCTGATATTCAGAGCCATAGCTCTAGGTATAGTAAGAGCTTTGACGGAACTTTCCATTCATAGATTAACCGTAAACGTTCACAAATTAATCTACTTAATAATCACAGAGGTGACATTTTGTTTTGATTGTATTCTGGAACTTTGCGAATTTCCGGTTTACTGGAAATTACGGTACTTTACGGATATTTTATCCCTGAGAAAAATGAATGAGAACAATGTGTAATGTTAATTATGGAAATTATTATTCAATGAAATAGTCGTGATACCTGTTAGTTGCTGGTTTGTCGACGTTCTTATTTCGGCCATTTCTTAGTATTTGTCAATTTCCTGAATTATTCAAGCCGCAAAAATGAGGTTATTCTTGATGACTATCACAAAAATAACGGGAATGGAACGTTAGGAATCGTTATTTAAAGAGTGCTTAAAGGCCATATTTATAAACTTATAAAATCTTTTTTGAATACTAATATTCCTCATCGATATGAAATAGTTATAGAGGACTGATAAAGTAGCTAGCTGATTTATACAGCCAAATCAAAGCTGAAGTGATGTATTAGAGAAATTCGACTGTAAATCACTCATCTGATAAACTTATTGCAAATCATACGGGCAATCATTGTGATAGTAGGAATCGGATCAATTTACCTCTGCTTTATCAATTTCCTTGGCTTTAAACTTATTCGTTTCTCCATCTTCGATTTACATACTATTTCTATTTTTTTTTTTAACGCTTAGTCTTAAAAACCGTAAAGTCGAGGTAAATAATGATACAGTAATCATGTGAATTTTACCGCAAACAAATTTTAATAGTTTAGATCAAATTTTTCGTGATTTAAACGTAGACAACAAGAATTTCTGTGGTCAACTTTATTTCCTTTCCAACATATTTAATTATTTTAATTCATATGTTAATATTTAGTTATCCATAAGTGATATCATTAGTCAGAAATTGCTAATATCTCGCAGCGTTTGATATCGATCGAAGGAGAACAGGAGTATGATGAGGGAAAACGCAACGAATTCCAAATATTCTGAAAATTATTCGATCTAAAATATCAGAACTCAACAGCAATAAACATTTGATATCAAACACGACGATCGTTACGACGATGTTAACTATCTGAATGAATAGGATTTATATCAATGCAACTCATTAAATGCCTATATATTGATTGTTATGCAGAAATACTGAGAAGAATTTCTACGATTTGCAGTATAAATCACAAAAACAAAATCTCACAATATATGAAACTGAGGAATAGATTCGTAAGTAAGTTTTTTTAAGGTTTTTTTTTCTGATAAGTTATTTTTCTGTGGAGTTATCGATGATAAATGAGGAAAGTCTTTTAACGACAAACGCTGAGATTTTAGCTTGATGCGTTTTGAGTGGGCGAGCGATAATGCGACGCGGGACAGTTGGTATCGAGAGCCGTCATCAGATGTTGATGACAAGCTAGCAGAATAATGTTTACAAATTAAATATTCACGTATAATATAATATCATAAACAAAACATATTCACATACGGCTGAAGTGAATCTGTTGAACGTGTCAGAGTTATTAAAAAAAATTTAAAAAAGATGTCATGAGTGGAGAAATTTAAATAATATTATTGTATTAGTATAAATATGCCCTCAAAAGTTAGATCTAATAAATTTCATATACAAATAGTGGCTTCAAATTCATTATCTCCGGATCGAATCTGTTTTTGCAATGTCGAGTAAAAATATTACAATAAATAAAATCAGCTAATAAAAAAATTTCATACAACGGCGGATTGCTTATCCTGTGATAGCATTTTTTTTAAGCAGAAATTTACATTACTTTTCAAAAAGTTATTCATTGATTTACAACATAGTTATGCTCTTATTAGAATATTTTTTTCTGTTGTATTCTTGATGACCGATCGCTTCACGGGAATAGTTCTTGACCTTTGACCCCTATTATCTACTTTGACCTATTTAATGCTTTGAAACGTAAATATGATGCAATTTTGAAATTTCTGAGCTTCACCATGATCGTAGAGCATGTTAAGGAGATCTGAGAAGTAAGCAATAGCAGAATGATGAGTCGCTCAAATTATCGTACCTCTATTGATGAACAACTTGCCAAAGCGTTACGGTCTGCCGTGAAATACACGTTTCAGAAAAGAAATATTGTGTAAGCTCAATAAAAGAGAAAAGAAACAGCAATAAGAACTAATGTATAGAAAACAATAATTTAAAGTAGTATCAGTAATATGAGGGTGCAGTGGCATAGTGAAGAGGTACCACAGTGACACTCAGCCCCGAATTGTTTGGCGGCTTCCTCCCAGGCCTACCAAGCGTACTATCCCTTCTGGGTCCGTAAATTGTTAAGAGAGAAATTTGGATAATATAGCTAGTACTGACTTGGTGAATAGTGGTTAATTCAAGTCACTGTATAGATCAGGCTCGTATTCAACTTCCTCCACGATATCACGATGAACACGAATGCGTAGACGCATCATAACAAAAGGTATTGATCAACGCCGAAACTTCAAACGACTACAAAGCAAGTAAAAACCTATGTAACAAAATGGCTAAAGTTTCAGCCCATTGGAAACTGTTATTCAATGCTTATGACCTGATACCTTAATAAGTAACGCTCGGGGTTTCTCGACCGTTTCTATCGTCGAGTTTATTGAGCGTGAATGTGATCTGTACAATTACCTGCGGTGTATCTTAAGGTATAGTTGCGTACCCACCTAGATAATCTTGACACAAATTCACCTATCTCGTAGAAATGAGGACACAATTACTAGAGCGATATGAACCGTCTGTTAAACGATGCGGCATCTTTTGAAAACTGAATTGTGTGCCCCACATTTACATATACGAGGTGAATTATGCTAATGAATAAAAGTTATGCTATTAATATTGTTCATGAAAATTCTGCAAGTACATATGAATATGGAAGAGGGTTATGAGGAAAGGTTTAAAAGGCTTTGTGAGGAAATTTTGCACGCTATAAATACATGTGCGTCGGTCGAGCTTCTACACAAAGGCCTAGTTTTTGTTTGGTACCTCTGGGTTTCTACACCATTTCTCTTTTTTATGACCATCATAAAGACTTGTAAATGGCGCCAAAAACTATACTCTTCAATCAATACGAATTCAAAGACTATCGCTAGCTTTGTGCCATTTAAAATGCTTTTCCTACCTACCTCTATCTAACTAGTTCTCAATTAGTTAATAATTAGCTGACGGTTACCACAAACCTCGACATTTTACCTTATATTTTTACTCGTAATGTATTACATTAATATTGAGGCATTTTCGTTGTTGTGTGTTCTTAAAGTAACCTTCGTTTAGAATATCATTCTTTTTGTGGTTTCCTCATTTTTTTCAAGCACCCGTATTTTTATATGAAAAGCGACCGAATATTTTCTTGTATTACACCTTGCACAAAATTGAAGGGAATGTTTCATCCTATATTTTGAATAACGGTAAGTATTATTATAGAGGATATAATGGTCATCAACTATGACGTTATGAATGGTTATTGGAATTTAAAATTCTGAGTGAATATGTCGCCTTTATTAAGAATGTACAGTCATCAAGTAATTGAACGCTTTATGTCTATGTATATTTTGTGTTTTACAAATTTTTTATTAGTTATTTTATTGTATTATTGCTATTTTGACATAAAGGTATAATCAACCAAGCTGAAGATTAAAGAGGAGCAGCGATAACGACGTCCTTGATACAATTCTACCACAAATCCTAAGTCAATTTACACTCTCCTTACATTTAAGCACTGTGTTTGGCTTCTGTACATCACTTCAAGGATAATACTGCAGTTACCAAATACCGAAAAATCCTGTATTCAGCAGATTACAGCCTATGACGAGGAAAAATGTTAAATAGACAGAGTTTAGTACTGAATTACCTTGAGATTTCTACTAAACAAAATGTTTTTATGAATGAAGCAGCTGAGGCTGGCAAAAGCATTCGCTATATGCGCCGATACGAGACGTAGGGAAGAGGACAAAGAAGGCAAAGCTCCAGGCCCACCTTTTTGATAAGAATGCTATTTTTGCCTTAACGTATGCCTCCGAAACTTGGATATTACGAAAGCAGGAGGAACGTTCATTGAGCGCGATATAATGCTCTATCGAAAGGGTGATGTTTAGTATTTCCCGTATCACTTAAGTGAAAGAGAGAATGCGAACGATCGAAAATCAGAGACGCAGCCGTATAGGCTAAGCTTTCAAAGATTAGGTGAGCCGGACACGTGATGCGTATGAATGATGACTGGTGGGCAGGAGCTGTAAGTGATTAGATCCCACTGGACATCAAACGCACTACAGGAAGACCATCATCTGGATGGTCTGACTTCTTCACTAAGCTTCTAGAAAGGGGTTATGATGCTCAACGAACCCATAGAGCGAAAAGATTTTTCATCGGACTACCCTCGCGCGTGATAGGGACAAATGGAAGTTTTGCTGGTCTATGCACGACCTAGTCGATGATTAATGGGAACCCAGGTTTCTAGTTGGTGTAGTTTTATAGAAACCAAATACTTCAAAGTGATTCCAGTCAGTTCTAGAAGGTGTTCCTCCTTTGTTTTCTGTTGTTTTACCGCTTTTGAAACGAACAATAAAATGAAATTTTTATATAAAAAGAACAAAACAATATAAATAAAACGCCCGCTCATCAATTCTACCATTGATTCTGAAAGATTTGCAAACAAAAACACTTCCAAGAACCAGTTAATGAAATCACTACGGAATTTTATACGTTAAACACATTTATATTGGAGTTAGAAACGTCACTATATAATAGTTTTATGCTGTACAATGTAAAAAAAAAATTGAGCATCAGCTTAAATTGTAAGTAAAAGTATAAGAGCTAATATTTCATTAACATACAGAATTATACAGGACACAAACAATTGTGACTTAAACTGCGTGTGTGTAACTATATGATATAGAAAGAACAAAAAAAAAAAAAAAAAAAAAAAGA